>PVKV010004000.1:5874-96869 GCA_004027835.1 Alouatta palliata | reverse complement strand
ACTATGCTACAAGTAAACAAAACAGCATAGTGCTGGTACCAAAACAGATATGGAAACCAACAGAACAGAACAGAGACCTCAGAAATGACACCACACACCTTCAACCATCTGATCTTTGATCTTCGACAAACCTGACAGAAACAACCAATCGGGAAATGATTCCCTATTTAATAAAAGGTGTTGGGAAAACTGGCTAGCCATATGCAGAAAGCTGAAACTGGATCCCTTCCTTACACCTTTTACAAAAATTAACTCAAGATGGATTAAAGATTTAACTGTAAGACCTAAAACCATACAAACTCTAGAAGAAAACCTAGGCAGTACCATTCAGGACATAGGCATGGGCAAGGACTTCATGACTAAAACACCAAAAGCAATGACAAAAAAAGCCAAAATAGACAAATGGGATCTAATTAAACTAAAGAGCTTCTGCACAGCAAAAGAAACTATCATCAAAGTGAACAGGCAACCTACAGAATGGAAGTAAATTTTTGCAGTCTACCTATCTGACAAAGGGCTAATGTCCAGAATCTACAAAGAACTGAAACAAATTTACAGGAAAACGACAAACAACCCCAATGAAGTTGGGCAAAGGATACGAACATACACATCTCAAAAGAAGACATTTATGCAGCCAACAAACATATGAAAAAAGCTCATCATCACTGGTCATTAGAGAAATGCAAAGTAAAACCACATTGAGATACCTTCTCATGGCAATTGGAATGGCGATCATTTAAAAGCCAGGAGACAACAGATGCTGGAGAGGATGTGGAGAAATACACTTTACACTGTTGGTGGGAGTGTAAATCAGTTAAACCATTGTGGAAGACAGTGTGGCAATTCCTCAAGGATCTAGAAGTAGAAATACCATTTGACCCAGCAATCCCATTACTGGGTATATAACCGAAGAATTATAAATGGTTCTATTATAAAGACACATGCACCCATATGTTTATTGCAGCACTGTTCACAAAGGCAAATACTTGGAACCAACCCAAATGCCCATCAATGATAGACTGGATAAAGAGAATATGACACATATACATCATGGAATACTATGCAGCCATAAAAAAGGATGAGTTAATGTCCTTTGCAGGGAACATGGATGAAGCTGGAAACCATCATTCTCAGCAAACTGACACAAGAATAGAAAACCAAACACTGCATGTTCTCACTCATAAGTGGGTGAACAATGAGAACACATGGACACACGGAGGGGAACATCAAACACTGGGGCCTGTGTCGGGGAGGAGGGGTGAGGGGGTAGGGGAGAATAGCATTAGTATAAATACCTAATGTAGATGGGAGGATGGTTGCAGGCAACCATCATGGCACGTGTATACCTGTGTAACAAACCTGCATGTTCTGCACAATGTACCCCAGAACTTAAAATACAATAAAAAAAATTAACAAAGAATGAAAATGGTATGTATTTACAATAATTTGGTTTTTCAAAAAAGTTAAAAATTATGCATAGTTTTTAAAAATGGATTGAAAATGTTTCCATTGGAAAATGTTTTGCAAAAGTCTATTATAAATGTTGAATAAGCAGTTTCAAGAACAACAATCTGCATGGGCAAGGATCACTTGAGGAACTAAGCCACGCCCGGTAAACTTCAAATAGCAAAATCTGTTATTTGAAGATGCAGGGTGAAAGTCAGGTAGTAACCCTAGAGAAAAACCAATCACAAAAAGGATGTTTCCACACTTGTCTGTAAAACATTGTCTACTTACTTTAAATTACTGCAGAACTTGCATGAATGCTGCTTGATTTCTCACTCTCTCATGCTCTCTAGTATACTGTTGAATATATTCAGTGCATTATATATTATTGAACACAATATGTGTTCAATATTATATACACATTATATATATTGAACACAATTAATAAATATATGAATGTATGTATTGTGTATATGTGTTTATCATTGAGTGTCCTCATTACAGTTTTCAGTAGATGATGAAATTTCCCTGGACTATATATGCTTCTTCATGTAGAGAGTCACAAGTCCATCTGGGAATTTCTATGCATTCCTAAATATTATTCTGAAATTGCCTGACTATTGAACAGCACTCTCTCCTTTTGGCAGCTTTGGTGTGGATTAGGTCTTCTGTCTGGAACTTGGTTCTCTGAAAGGCACCAGGTTCCACTGGGAGGGAGCTGGGTAGTCCAAGACACATCTGACGATATGTATATTACATCTCTGTTAGTAATTGTAAAAATGAAAATTAATAGCAACTTATATTTGATTGCTGCTCTACTGCTTACAAACACCCCTAATCTTATCCTTTTAGTCATTACCAATACAGGATGAAGGAAAGGCCTTCATTGGCTCTTTGGGAGTTTTAATGTCACATTCAGTTTACATAACTGTTAAATCATGGGTCAGCTTGGGTCTTATTGATCCCCAATAAGCCTTTATCTATTTTGAGTTATTCTTCTGTCTGAATGTCAGGGCTTTGGACTAAAAGGGATGAGATGCATGTTGAATAGTTGGCTGCCCGGAGATGTCCCAAAACATGCCTTAGTGCTATGCAATACATCTTAGAAGCTTTTGGAAGATGATTTTCTCAGAAATGAGTTCATTTGCTCAGAATATGATAAGAAAATAATGCCCAGATTATAATGTATAAAACATTTGTGTTATAGATATTGGATACAGCACATAAGAAATAATATAATTGGAAGAGACAGAGTATTTAAAGGAAAAAAATAGAATTGACACACATGTGCACATACTAATGAGTAAACCAGGGGCAATTCATTTAGCACAAAAATTTTCAAAGTTAATAAATACAGTTTTGTACTAACTGCAAGGATTAAGATTCATAATGTATGAAGTATGGTAATGAAGCATATCCCTTTACCAAAGACATCTTTTGCTGGGGGTTGGCAGCACCTGGAACTCGGCAAGAACGTATGTCCACAAGAAACAATAAAGTTGCATGTGAGACCCAGAGGAAAATAGGGATGAGTGAATAAAAAGATAGGAGAACAGAGATAATATTGCTTGCAAAGATTATATGACTCTAAGATAAATGAAGGAAACAGAGGCTGCAATTCTAAATCTGCACAAATATTTAATACAGTAGCAATTGGATACTTCCAGAATCCAAGTATCAACTAGGTGCCATATTTGGAGACAGTGATTATAAATGATATTTATTGATGACTTAAAATGCACATGGCATTTGTGAGATTTATCTGATTAGAACATAAAGTGCTTATTCCTTCAACCTGCAGGTAAGAAAGCTTAGATAAGTGAAGAATTTTCCCAACATCATAAAACCAAGAATACTGTCATGCTAATTCTGACCAATAAGGAGGAGTGTGTTGTGTTAATTAGAAGTGAAATGAGCTCTGGGACCTGAATTTGTCTGTCCTGAGATGGATGTAAGGGGCACGTGCAGGAGTCTGTGTCCCTTAGTTCTGCCTGGCTAATTGTGACCTTCATCCTGTACTGCCAGGATGCTGATGTACTCTCGCCTATCAGTCCTGCTACTGCTCTTCTTCCATCTCCTAACTTGTTATTTGAATCAACCCTTTCCCTGTTACCATGGTTACAGCCCCTTTGAAAATCACTCTGGGTTTCCACCACACTAAATATCCTTCAGTAACAGTCAGGCTCATCTGGACCATACCAGGTTACATGAGATAGTTGTAGTGGGGAACTGACTTATACGAAACAGGCAGTTGGTACGAACTTATCTTTTAAAAATTCTGAAAACAATCTATATAATCATGGCTTCAGTGCTAAAAAAGATGACCCCTTGACAAAATAAAACAACCCCCAAAACTATGACTTTAAAAAGCAAATCACCCAATCATAAAAAAATGGGAAATTACTCATATGCAACCACACCAGATTTTCTACAAGAAACTCAATTTTCAAGCAAAACAACTGTCCCAAGGCATGTTGAAGAGAATGAAATACATTTTTAAACACAGCATCTGGATGGACAAATCCACCAAAAACTGGGAATGACGTAAAGTGTTAGGGACCCCAAGAAAGCTGCCTAAATTATGCTGAAAACAAGAACAAAATTCATTCTTGAAGCTGGTATGAAAATGCATGATTACTCAGTTCTGGTTTTTCTTTTTCTTTAAGAAGCATTAAAAACTTTTTCTAATTTTAATTTTTATGGATATATATCAGGTGTTTATATTTGTGGGGCACATGAAATTTCTGATACACACATATGGTGTGTTATAAGCACATCATCAAGAAGCTTTATTATGGAATACAGAGATTAGGACTTTTTTTTTTTTTTTTCCTGAGACAAGGTCTCACTGTGTTACCCAGGCTGGAGTGCAGTGGGTGCAACCACATCTCACTGCTACTTCAGTCTCCTGCACTCAATTGTAAATAGTTCGCCGGCATGGTGGTGTGCACCTGTGATCCAAGCTACTTGGGACGCTGAGGTACTTGGTCCTGACTCCTCCCAAGTACCTCAGCGTCCCAAGTAGCTTGGATCACAGGTGCACACCACCATGCCTGACGAACTATTTACAATTTGTTTTGTAGAGACGGGGGTCTTCCTAAGTTGCCCAAGCTGACCTCGAACTCCTGGGCTCAAGCAATCCTCCAGCCTCAGGCTTCCAAAGTGCTGGGATTATAGGCGGGACATTTATAAAATCAGAAACTGACACCCCCAAAAGATAAGGAGCTTATAAAACAAGAACTTCAGAGTGCTCAATGAAGTGGAGTCTCCTACCCAGAGGAATTTCACCTGAACCAGCTGAGGGGACTAAGAATCACAGTGCTCAGGTGCTGGCAGTGTACTTGTTGAGACACTGTGGAAAGGAAGAACTCAAATGAAACTCATATCGAGAGTGATTGTTCACAGAACAAGAAAATAAGCTAGCCGTCAAAACCATGGATTGACTTGATGATATATAGAGCAGATACCCAAACGTATTCCTCATAAATATATGTTCCTTTAGAAATATATTTTCATGAAGTAATATAGCTTCACAAGACAACATCTAGATTTGCATCCATTTCTTGTTTAACATTGTTATGAGATGGGTATTCATAAGTACTATTTGGAAAGGGTATCTATCTTTGATAAGGGCATAATGATTCTAGTTTAAAGAGTGAAAATAATATTGGATGATGGATTCAGGACCTCAAATTCTAATGATAGCCCAAACAAAATAATAGAAAGGATATATTATTAAATATATTTAATATAATACAATAATGTAATTATTAAATATTAATAGAAATTAATGTAAAAATTTTCTCAGTAAAATTAAAATAATTTCAAATGTATGAGAAGAAATTATGAATTGATAGTATACAGGCAAAGAAATTCTGGATAAAAGCAGGCTCATGTGTGATGAGTGCTCCAATGCGATGCCGAGGCAAAGTCTTATTAATAAGATTCATCCCATCCTCCGTTCACCCAGTTATCACATATCCAGAATCCTGACTTCAGTTTTGTAAAATAGTTTAAGTGGGCTCCTGAGGAATTGGTATGCATCTGTGGTAACGGATCTGGTAACTATGGTCTTTGAAGACTGTTTCAAAAATTTTTGTTATTGCTTTGACCCAGAGCAAAGTAAAGTAGTTATTCATAGCTATTTTCAAATATTTAAAAAGCTGTCAGGTCAACCACGGAAGAAACCAGTTGTGGGGAATTGGTTTCCCTATCAGTTCTAGCCCTGATTGATGGGTAGAGTCACCATGAAGACCGTGCTGAGATCTACACATCTTAATCAGGAATATGTGGGTAGGAAAAAAGAAACAAACATAAAATTAATTGCATGTATCTGCCAAGGCAAGGCCTAAGGTTCATTACACGTGCCTACTTCCATTCATGGGTCTGTAAGAGCAGTGTATTATCTGTTCTCAGGCTGCTAATAAAAACATACCTGAGACTGGGGAATTTATAAAGGAAAGAGGTTTAATGTACTCACAGTTCCAACTGACTGGGGAAGGCTTCACAATCACCGCAGAAGGCAGAGGAGAAGCAAAGCCACGTCTCACGTCGTAGCAGGCGGGAGAGCGTCTGTGGGGGAACTCCCCTTTATAAAACCATCACATCCGGTGAGACTTACCCACTACCGCGAGAACAGAAAGACCTGCCCCCGTGATTCAATTATCTCCACCTGGTCCCACCCTTCACAAGTGGGGAGTATTACAATTTAAGGTGAGATTTGCTTGAGGGTATAGCCAAACCGTAACAAGCAGGCACTGTGTACAGAGAAAGGTAGCTTTTGGAATCAGTGTAAAACATCCCCAAATCCCCCCTTCATTTGTGTATTTTTAAACAGGTAGATCTGCCCAACAATGCAACGAAGACTTTATGCGAAACGCAGGGTCCACTTTGGTTCTTTACATTAAGTTTCCTTGGGCTGTATAGCCTAGGCCCACTATGTTTTCCATCCTGATGCAAGACTTTTTGACAAAAGCATTTTTCCCCCAAATTGTGTCTGAGATATTTTACATCATTTAGAGAACTCAACCTCTCCCCATTGTGTTACCTCTTTAATCTCCAGTATTCAAGATATTAGTGATAGAATGAGATATTTCCCAGATAAAGGACATTATGGTCTTTTTTATTAGATTATTTTGCTATTATTTGAAATAAGTTTACATTTATTGCACTATTATAACATATGAGGGGATGAATTATTCTGTAAATTCAATATCATGGCTATTTATAGGGCTAAAATAGCTGATGACATGATTCAAAATACTGTTTTTAGACTAGTTATTCATAGTTCTTACAGAATCATATTTAAATATATTCTTCAATTGCCTTGTACATACAAGGCAATTGGAAAGATAAAAATAATAAAACAACTGATTGTGATAACGCTTATATCACAGCACAAAAGTAATATTAGAACAGGAAGATTAGCCCCCCATCTTTGCTATTTTGTCTTAAGTATAAAATATGTTCTCTATGATAGTCAGAAAAATTCCCAATGCCAGTCCTCAGATTTTGCAAATGTATTGTCAATGGCTAGGGAATAAGTAGCAAAATTCTCAGCTGTGGGTTTTTCTGTCATATTTCTGAATATTATTCAATGATATTTTTCTTGTTCCTCAAGAACTATGGTACAGCATTCAAAGGTTAATAAAATACAGTTCTTCTTTTTATTAAATCTATACTCTGAGGAATAAATAAGGTAAATACCAAGTAGCGTTAATAAAAGTTGAGAATAGGTCGGGTGCAGTGGCTCATGTCTGTAATCCTAGCACTTTGGGAGGCTGAGGTGGGTGGATCATGAGGTTAGGAGTTGGAGACCAGCCTTGCCAGCATATTGAAACCCTGTCTCTACTAAAAATACAAAAAATTAGCCGGGCGTAGTTGTGGGCACCTGTAATCCCACCTACCCAGGAGGCTGAGGCAGGAGAATTATGTGAATCCGGGAGACAGATGTTGCAGTGAGCAGAGATCGTGCCACTGTACTCCATCCTGGGCTACAATGTGAGACTCTGTCTCAAAAAAAAAAAAAAAGTGGAGAATAATAGCAAAAGGGAGATGTAGGCAAAGTACTTGAGAAATCCTGGTGGGAGTGGGGACAACTGAGAGGCTGATGGAAGAGCAGATGTAGGGGAAGCTGCCTGATTTTAGCCGAATTCCAGCAAGTGGGCATTGGGTAAAGCCATTCCAGAAAACAAGAGCTGTGAACATGGGTAAGAGCGTAGATGCTTAGTATGGCCTAGGAAGCCTGACTTGCTTGAAATGAGCAGGTGCTGGGGTGGAACTCTCAATGGCCGCATGGTCACGAGAGCCTGGATTGATAGGGCCACCAGATGGTGGAAAAGTTCTGATCACTCTGACACCCACTCTAGGGCAGGCTCTGAGCTGAGTCCTGGTGCACAGAGCATGGTGCTGCACTCAGAACTCACAGTCCAATTGTGGAGGTGAATCAGTAGGAAAAATCATAATCCCATCTGCTGAATCCCAAACAAAACACAGTAGAAAACTAGGAGACTGGGTGTTTTAAACAGGCGGTATCAAAGATAGGCTCTGCTGTTGTGGGAAAAGCCTGAAGCAAGGCAGATCTTTGCTTCTCGTAAGAATGGGTAGTGCTTCCTTTCGGGTTTGTGGAAGGCGCACACGTAGGGCAGAGTTGGACTGAGGTTAGAAGGACAGGAAAACGTGGCAGTAGGCAAGACTGCAGAGGAAGCTTCAGCCCAGTGAGGCAGGATAGGCCCAGGGAAGCAGGTGGAAAATGCGACTTATTCAGGAACTGCATCAAGACGAGGAACAGATGAAAAATTTCTGAAAGCCCCAAAGACAGTCCAAATCATGGCCCTGGCTTGAGGTTTTCTTCAAACCAAATACGATTTAAAAGAGCTGTCATTCACTGAGGTGTGTTAAGCAGAGATTTGGCCAAATGGATTTGTGACAGAGGACTCGGGCCCGTGCTTAATGCTGTCACAAACAAGCCCAATACCTCCATGCCTTGGACAAATTCCACGCACTGTCTGTGACACCATGCAAATCTATGCATAGACAAAGTCGCTCAGTGTTGCCTCTAGAAATTACGCTTGGAGGGGGAAAAGAAAGAAACCTCATTTATCAGTATTCAAATGTGATTTTTTAGTATATGCAGATCTAGAGACTTAAATATGTCCATTGATGTTTATGCTAATAAGTTTTTCCTGAGTATATGTAAATCTGATCCACCTAACATCTTATGACCATGTGTTAATACTCAAGAAGAGTTTGCAAATTAGTTTTGGAGTCTACTGCCCAAATAACTCTGACTTTTGCCCAAAGACGGTGTGATTGCACAGAATGGATAGAATAAAGCATATTGTATTCCCCTACAGGCACAGGATATTTTTAATATATTTTATTTTCAGCAATAAGTACGAATAATCACAAAACAAATACTGAGGTTGAATATTTGGTTTAAGATTTTCTAAAAATGGATTCAGTTCTAATCCCCGGACCAATATTTAGTATTTGTACTGCTACAAACTTGCACGTTGAAGAGCTGACCTTCAAGCAGGCCCCTCTAGGGGGAAAATACACATGTGGGAGACCCTGCGAGAGGAGAGAGATCCCACAGTTCCAATGGAAGGTGTTGACGACAGCCCTAAGAATGCAGGGCTCCAAGTCTGTCCTATGCCATGACAGACGTGGTGGCACCATTTCCACTGGTGTAGGGGGTTTCTGTGGAATAAGTGAAACAGTGGAACTTTGTTAAATTTCCAAATCATGGAACCCATTTCTAAAATCACAGAGGTCTAGGTACTTGTCAGAGACTCTCACCTGCTTTACTTGCATTTGAGATGTTCATTGTTTGCATGTGTTGTGATGTTAAGGTAAATCTGCTAATGAGCACCTCAGGTCTCTTTCAGGGTCCACCTGTGTCAGTCACTCAGCAAATCACCAATAACAATCAGTGTGGTGGTTTTAGGTTGCAAACTGCATGGCTTTTTTCAGTATCAAAAGCAAGTGCTGAAAACCAGCATGGATAACGTAAACAATGCCAAATCCTGTCTGCCAATAAGATTCCTCCTCTAAAACACAGCTTCAAGGAACCACATTCCAGAAAACACAGGTCACCCAGCAGGGCAAGCTGTGGCCCTGAGGGCACCAGATTCCTTCAGGAACCAATTTCTGAATGTTCACTCCATTGGAAACAAACACACAAAACAAACTTTTGTTCTCTCAGCAAGGTTTTTTTTAACTTACACTAAAACACTTGTGCAGTAGAATTTAGATGCAATTCCAGGAAAAGGCTTTGAGAGTCTGGCCTTTCGGGGGGCCCCTGCTCTCCTCTGTTAAATTCTACGAACTGCAGGTGTGTGGCCTCCCCTAGTCTAAGTCAAAGTTAAAGGAGTAAGTGGTTTCCCCTGTGTCTATCGCTAATGAACATCAGACTAAACTGACCTCACAAGAGGAAGAAAGCCCCTTTCTGTCCTCCTGTGTGCTCTGGCACAAATATAGTTTCGAGCAAACCTTGACCAATCAAGAAATTAGGCCTTTCCTCCTTCTGGAGGCTTCTTCCTGACATTTTGCTTGAGATGTACACTATTTCTTTGCTATGAAAATAGACTCAATATTCCATCCATTTTGCTTGCAGTTTCTGTGCTTTGGTCAAATATTTGGTAGATTTTATTTCTTTCAAATCCAATTTTAGAGAAAGACTATTAAAAAAAAATCCTCTTTTTCTATTTGAGACATTTTAACAAAAATATAATAGCAGTTTATAATTACAACCAGTTACAAAATTTCATCAGACACAGAATAGAGTAGACTTAAAAGCCAGTGATTTTCCAAGCTTATGGTACAAAGGAAACATTTTATAAGGCAGGTAAGACATCCAGATTCCTGGGACCCACCCAGTGTACTGCACAGTCCATACATATAACACCTCAATTGTTCTGAGGTTTCACGATATTATTATTATTATTTAATTGGCATATTGCTCTATCACCCAGGCTGGAGTGCAATGGTGAGATCTCAGCTCACTGCAACCTCCACCTCCCAGGTTCAAGCGATTCTCCTGCCTCAGCTTCCCGAGCAGCTGGGATTACACGCATGTACCACCACGCCTGGCTAATTTTTGTATTTTTAGTGGAGAAGAGGTTGCACCATGTTGGCCAGGCTGGTCTTGAACTCCTGACCTCAGGTGATACACCCACCTGAGCCTTGCAAAGTGCTGGGATTACAGCTGTAGGCTACTACACCAGGCCACAGTATTCTTATTCAAATGATCTGTTTTGTGGAATAGTGTATAAAACGGAGTCACCAGAGCAGACCATTGCATTCTTGGTTCTGTTACTGATTATCTCAACAATTATTATTAATTATTATTATTATACTTTAAGTTCTGGGGTACACGTGCAGATCTTGCAGGATTTTTACATAGGTATACACATGCAATGGGGGTTTGCTGCCTCCATCTCCCCATCATCTATGTTAGGTATATCTCCCCCTCCCCAATCTCCACACCCTCCACTA
This sequence comes from Alouatta palliata, assembly GCA_004027835.1. NCBI lineage: Eukaryota > Metazoa > Chordata > Mammalia > Primates > Atelidae > Alouatta > Alouatta palliata. The sequence goes on along the minus strand of PVKV010004000.1, from coordinate 85,925 downwards.
TCCCTCCCCTAGCCCCTCAACCCCCAACAGACCCCAGTGTGTGATGTTCCCTTCCCTGTGTCCATGTGTTCTCATTGTTCAACACCCACCTATGAATTAGAACACGTGGTGTTTGGTTTTCTGTTCTTGTGTCACTTTGCTGAGAATAATGGTTTCCAGATTCATCCATGTCCCTGCAAAGGACATGAACTCATCTTTTTTTATGGCTGTGTAATATTCTATGGTGTATATGTGCCACATTGTCTTTATCCAGTCTATCATTGATGAGCATTTGGGCTGGTTCCGCATCTTTGCTATTATGAACAGTGCCACAATGAACATACATTTGCATGTCTCTTTTTAATGGAATGATTTATAATCCTTTGGGTATATACCCAGTAATGAGATTGCTGGGTCAAATGGTATTTCTATTTCTACATGCTTGAGGAATCACCACACTGTCTTCCACAATGGTTGACCTAATTTACACTCCCACCAACAGTGTAAAAGTGTTCCTATTTCTCCACATCCTCCCCACCATCTGCTGTCTTCAGATTTTTAATTATCACCATTCTAACTGGCATGAGATGGTATCTCAATGTAGTTTTGATTTGCATTTCTCTGATGACCAGTGATGATGAGCCTTTTCTCATATCTTTGTTGGCTGCATAAATACCATCTTTTGAAAAGTGTCTGTTCATATCCTTTGTCTACTTTTAGATGAGGTTGTTTGTTTTTTTCTTGTAAATTTGTTTTAGTTCTTTGTAGATTCTGGATATTAGCCCTTTATCAGATGGGAAGCTTGTAAAAAATTTTTCCCCATTTTGTTGGTTGCTGCTTCACTCTAATGATAGTCTCTTTTACTGTGCAGAAGCTCTTTAGTTTAATTAGATCCCATTTGTCTATTTCAGCTTTTGTTGTTTGGTATTTTAGTCATGAAGTACTTGCCTATGCCTAGGTCCTCAATGGTATTCCTTAGGTTTTCTTCTAGTGTTTTTATGGTGTTAAGCCTTATGTTTAACTCTTTAATCTATCTGGAGTTAAGTTTTGTGTAAGTTGTAAGGAAGGAGTCCAGTTTCAATGGCTAGCCAATTTTCCCAACACCATTTATTAAATAGGGAATCCTTTTCCCACTGCTTGTCTTTGTCAGGTTTGTCAAAGATCAGATGGTTGTAGATGTGTGGCATTACTTCTGAGGCCTCTGTTCTGTTCCATTGGTCTGTATCTCTGTTTTGGTACCAGTACCATGCTGTTTTGATTACTGTAGCCTTGTAGGATAGTTTGAAGTCAGGTAGCCTGATGCTTCCAGCTTTGTTCTTTTTGCTTAGGATTGTCTTGGCTATGCAGGCTCTTTTTTGGTTCTGTATGAAGTTTAAGGTGGTTTTTTGCCATTCTGTGAAGAAGGTCAATGGTAGCTTGATGGGGACAGCATTGAATCTATAAATTACTTTGGGCAGTATGGCCATTTTCATGATATTGATTCTTCCTATCCATTAACATGGAATGTTTTTCCATCTGTTTGTGTCTTGTCTTATTTCTTTGAGCAGTGGTTTGTAGTTCTCCTTGAAGAGGTGCTTCACATCCTTGTTAGTTGTTTTCCTAGATCTTTTATTGTCTTTGTGGCAGTTGTGAATGGGTGGTTGCTCATGATTTTGCTCTCTGTCTGTTATTGGTGTATAGGAATGCCTGTGATGTTTGCACATTGATTTTGTACCTGAAACTTTGCTGAAGTTGCTTATCATCTTAAGGAGATTTTGGGATGAGATGATGGGCTCTTCTAAATATACAATAATGTCATCTGCAAAGAGAGACAGTTTCACTTCTTTTCCCAATTGAATACCCTTTATTTCTTTTTCTTGCCTGATTGCTCTGGCTAAAACTTCCAATACTATATTGAATAGGAATGGTGAGAGTGGGCACCCTTGTCTAGTGCGTTTTCAAAGGGAATGCTTCCAGTTTTTGCCCATTCAGTATGATATTGGCTGTGTGTTTGTCATAAATAGCTTTTATTATTTTGAGATACGTTCTATCGATATCTAATTTATTGAAAGTTTTTAGCATAAAGGGCTATTGAATTTTGTCAAAGGCCTTCTCTGCATCTATTCACATAATCATGTGGTTTTTGTCTTTGTTTCTGTTTATGTGATGGATTACGTTTATTGATTCATGTATGTTGAACCTGCCTTCCATCACCAGTATGAAGCCTACTTGATCATGATGGATGAGCTTTTTGATGTGCTGTTGCATTTGCTTTGCCAATATATTATTGAAGATTTTTGCATTAATGTTCATCATGGATATTGGCCTGAAATTTCAACTGTCTCTGCCAGTTGGTATCAGGATGATGTTAGTCTCATAAAATGAGTTAGGGAGGATTTCCTTATTTTGTATTGTTTGGAATAGTTTCAGAAGGAATAATATCAACTCTTCTTTGTACCTCTGGTAGAATTTGGCTGTGAACCCAAAAAAAGTCCTGCACTTTTTTTGGTTGGTAGGCTATTAACTGCTGCCTCAACTTCAAACCTTGTTGTTGGTCTATTCAGTGATTCAACTTCCTGGTTTAGCCTTGGGAGGGTGTAAGTGTCCAGGAATTTATCCATTTCTTCTGTATGTGCATAGAGTTGTTTATGTGCATAGGGTTGTTTATAGTAATTTCTGATGGTAGTTTGTATTTCTGTGGAATCAGTGGTGATGTCCCCTTTATCTTTTCTTAATTACATCTATTAGATTTTTCTCTCTTTTCTTTTTTGTTAGTCTGACTAGCAGTCTATCCATTTTGTTGCTCTTTTCAAAAAACAAGCTCCTGAATTTATTAATTTTTTGAAGGGTTTTTTGTGTCTCTGTCTCCTTCAATTCTACTCGTAATTTTCAGTTCTCCATGTTCTGCTCTGATCTTAGTTATTTCTTGTCTTCTGCTAGCTTTTGAATTTGTTTGATCTTATGTGGGCATGGTGATACACACCTGTAGTCCCAGCTCCTCAGGAGGCTGAGGCCAAAGGATGGTTTGAGGCCAATAAGTTGTTACAGTGAACTGTGATGATGCCACTGCACTCCAGCCTAGATGACAGAGCAAGACCCTCTCTCAAAAAAGAAAAAAATGTGGGAAGGAGTGGAATAATCAGAGGTCCTTCTCCATGTGGAAGCTCTATTATTAAAGCTCTTTCAATGCCCTGTTTGTCCACTGTGAAGTACAGTCATCTGCCCTGATCTCGCTCTTCTTCCTGTCCTTTCACTGCGCCCCTGGATAAGCCCTGCCCTTCATTAGTTATACCTGCCAACCGTGCACACTCCTGTTTTCCCAAGTCCAGGCTATCTTCAGTCCATCTGTCCCTGGAACTCTAGACTTCTCTTTTCAACTGATTCCAGGCCGTTTTTACCTAGACATCAGCTAACCCATAACTGAGATTTACATAATCAAAATTGAACTTATTCTCTGATCCCTGTCTTTCCATTTGGAATTTCACAGGTAATTTGATTATGTAGTCTCATATAGATAGCCTGGAAGCCCACCTCATCATTCTCCTTACTACCCATAATCAATAGGTTAAGAAGGCCTGTTCATGTTAATTCCAAGAATTCCTTCTTTTCTTTTCACTTTGATTTGAAAATAACATAACAATGTAAATAACAGAATACAGGTAAGCAAAATAAGTCAAATGAATAAATGGGAAAATTATACCTAGGAAATACAAACCATTTCATATTAGAAATATTACTTATTTTACCCACAATTGTGAGAAAAATGATAAAAGAAGAAAATCTATATTTAAAAGTATGCATATATATGTAATAAGAAAGATTTCAGTAAGTTGTGCCTTCAATACTGTTATTGACTTGATAATAAAAATAAGTTTTGAATGTACTACTTTTATAAATTGCAAACATTCTGAATTTTAAATTGGCTTTATGTTTTTAGCTGGTCACTGCGGTTCCCCAGACCCAATCGTGAACGGTCATATTAGTGGAGATGGCTTCAGTTACAGGGACACGGTGGTTTACCAGTGTAATCCTGGTTTCCGGCTTGTGGGAACTTCCGTGAGGATATGCCTGCAAGACCACAAGTGGTCTGGACAAACACCTGTCTGTGTCCGTAAGTGCACTCTTTGTGAACGAATTCATCAGATGCTTCCTTTTGCCACAGTCTCTTTTGTTATTAGGTCACAATACACACCCAGGTAATCTTCACTGTAAAGCAGAACAGCACACTTTCAATTTTGCCTGTACAAAGAAAGAGAACAGGAGAACTGTCACGTTCACTCTTTTTTTTTTTTTTTCATCTCCTTCCCTTTTTTTTTTTTTTTTTTCTGCAAACTCCTTTTCTGGACTCCACGTTTAATTTGCTCATTAATTCATTTTAAATGGCTCCGTGACCAAGTGGTGTCATGGATTCCTCCTCCCTGATTTTATCACAGGATAAACTGGGTGGAGAGAAATATTAATTGTTGGAGGGTGGAGGTGAAGAGGCTGGGTCTGCCAGGAAGCTCTGCGATCCTAGAAACAGTGGCACTCCCTTCCTCATCCGCGTTGCATATATTTTTGTCATTGTTTTATCAAGAATATAGGGAGTTTTGTAAGCACACTTTCTTTTACTAGAAAGAGATAAAATTGGCAGGGTGCGGTGGCTCATGCCTATAATCCCAGCATTTTAGGAGGTTGAGGCAGGTGGACCACCTGAGGTCAGGAGTTCAAGACCAGCCTGGTCAACATGGCAAGACCCCATCTTTACTAAAATACAAAAATTAGCTGGGCATGGCAGTGGGCTTCTGTAATCTCAGCTACCAGGAGGGGCTGAGGCAGGAGAATTGCTTGAACTCAGGAGATGGAGGTTACAGTGAGCCGAAATTGTGCCACTGCACTCCAGCTGGGATGACAGAGCGAGACTCCATCTCAAAAAAAAAGGAAAAGAAAGAGGTAAAATTACATGTAATGATCAACCTTGAACTATATAACTTCAGAGATATTGACTAGTATTTTTGGAATGATACACTCTGACTATATTCCCCAATTTCCCTTAAACCAATTGCTAATATATTCTATATTTTCCTATGAATTAGGCAAAAGAAATGTTGACAAACTATCCAACAGTGACAAGGATTATCTGTAATAGTGTCTTGAAAAATGTACAGAGTTCAAGGGTGAAAGCTTTACTTAGAGGAAAAATGTTGTTGACAAGACAAATGATTAAGAAAACACCAGTTTTATGATTGTACTGTGTTTCTTTTGAAAGGGCAAATAATGGCTATCTCTCCGATCTGTCTTCCTGTTATCTGGGGCATGACATATGACAGTTCACTGCATTTCAGAGGATCGTACAAAAGAGATTGTCAACAAGAATATGAACTGAGTGTGCATAGTTATTTTGCTAATTTCATGATGTTTAAATTGATATTGCAATAATTTATACATGGACAATTTAAAGTATCAAACAAATCCCCACAATGTCTCAAAAAGAGGGTTTCACAAACTGAGCTGGTGTGTATGGAGATAATACTCAAAACTCATGATTAATACAAGAATTTTTAGCATCTCTTGTTTTTCACTGCTTCATTTTTAAATCATTTGGCATTCTGTCATGATTCAAGAGAGAAATAATGATCATGATGACAAAGAAAGTGTGTTTGGAAGGTGTTTGTTATTTTCCACAATTATATTAAAAGCCTGTAGGGTCAGCCTGCGGTTCAAGCTTCCAATATTCCCGTTCAAATATAAATGCCATCTATAAACTGTCTGATTAGTGGAAAACCTCCCATCCATGCAGTTAGTATGCCTGCATGTTTCTTAGTAAATAATCCCAAGGGAAGGGATGACATGTTCAATATTTAACAATGATGTTGACCTGTCTCTCTACAGCCATCACATGTGGTCACCCTGGAAACCCCGCCCACGGGTTCACTAACGGCAGTGAGTTCAACCTGAACGACATGGTAAATTTCACCTGCAACACAGGCTTTTTGCTGCAAGGTGCATCCAGAGCCCAGTGTCGGAGCAATGGCCAGTGGAGCAGCTCTCTGCCCACGTGTCGAGGTAGGAAAAGTGTCCAGGAATGAACCTGTTGCTCCAAAAGTGCTCTAGGCTGCCCAGTAACACCAAAGAGCCTGTGTCCATGAATCAAGGGCGAAGTATAAAGAGTTCTGCAGGGCTGGGTATGGTGGCTCAGTCCTGTAATACCAGCACTTTGGGAGGCTGAGGCAGGCAGATCATGAGGTCAGGAGATGGAGACCATCCTGGTCAACATGGTGGAACCCCATCTCTACTAAAAATACAAAAATTAACTGGGCCTGGTGGTGAGTGCCTATAAGCCCAGCTACACGGGAGGCTGAGGCAAGGGAATCACTTGAACCAGAGAGTCGGAGGTTGCAGTGAGCTGAGATCAAGCCACCGCACTCCAGCATGGCAACAAAGTGAGACTCTGTCTCAAAGAAAAAAAAAAGAGTTCTGCAAACTCTCAGCATTCGGGGTAAAAGCATTTTTGAGAGTAAGCACAAATCTCTCCGTGGCTTTTTCCTGTCCTGTGGCCAGGTGTACAATCATGAAAATCTAGAATTCTCTCCTTTAAAGATAACTCATCTTCTATTTCTCTTTTTATTCATTCATTGACACATTTATTTCCACCCTGTATAGTTAGCATTTTGGGGCCCTTATGCTTTTAATTTTATGAATGCCTTTACGAAGTGCTTAGTGTTTTTAAATTTCAATTATTTATTTTTTGATTCATTTCTTTAAACATAGGCACAGAGACCTGGGCTAGATCTGAGTTTCCAAGAAAATTCTGTCCTGTCTTTTTTGCATTTCTAGATGTTTGAGCTCATAGTGTTTAAGATTTTACTTTAATTCCTTTCCAGTACAACGTCTCTCTTATTGATGGTGCATTGTACTTTAATGTGAAGGGGAAGTGTTTTTTTTTGTTTGTTTGTTTGTTTGTTTTTAATGGTAGTAAGATTAAATTAAACCCAGGAATGTATCAATGTCTCTTTCTCTGGCAAGAACCTCTCTTATCATAGGGCTCCCAAGGGAGTTGTCTTCAAATCAGCTGATGGCAGAGTGGTAAACCAAGTCTCTTGGAAAATGATTAGAGGTTGCATAGAAGTTGGCCCCTCAGCTGCAGAGTTCTGGCACAGGTCTGAATTGGAGGGCTTGGCATAAGCTCAAAGGCTAAGTAAAGACTCCTAGCTCTATTTTCCCCTAAAACACTAGTACTGTCAAGATTAGAATGTTTACGATTTGACCACACACTAGTGGTCAAATCACTCAACTAACCACAGCACAGAATGCAAAGGAAACCAAGGTGAGGGGGTGAAGCCAGTGCCCCTACCTCAGCTGAGCCCTGGCCCCTGTCCAGAGGAGGGAACCACCCCCCTTAAGGAACCCAGGGTCATTGGTCAGCTCCAGATGCTCAAGAGAGAGCTTGCTTTGTAGCAGGAAAGGCTGCGGGAAACGGGTCTCTCGAACACCGAATACGGGAGGAAAGAGTTCATTACAGCCAGGAGCTGAGGAAATTCTCTGTCCAAATTCAGCTCGTCGGACAAAGGAAGGTTCTGCCTTTATATAGGCTTATACTTTAGATATTACACGTGGAAGAATCTTAGGTTTATAGCTTTAGAAATAACATATGAAAAGAGTCTCGGTTTACAGCTTCAGGAATCACATATGAAAGGGTTTCAGTTTACAGTTTTAGGACTTACGTGTGAAAAGGTTTCCGTTTACAGTTTCAGGAATCACATAAGAAAGGGTTCTGGTTTACAGTTTTACAACTCACACGTGAAAAGGTTTCTGGTTTGATCTTGTTTTAAGTAAAAGTAGTGCCTTCCAGAGAGTTTTTCCCCAAGACCAAGCCTGCCACCTACAGGAAGGTAAAACAGAACTTTTACCTCAGTAGAAGAAAAGGCGCCAGCCTTTTCTTCTACTGAAATGCAGTGTGATAGTCAAAGGTGAAGTTGATCTGAGATGCCTGGGTCTCCTTCTTCAGCTTGAATCACAGCTTTCATTTGATCCAAACATGGTCCCCCTCAAAATATAAAGACCAAGAGAGAACGTGGTCACCGATCTCACCTGAACTACAACTTTTCTTCTTGTTTCATTACATTTCTGTTTGTTTTGCCTTTAATAATTACATGGGAAAAATCTGATGTGCAGAATTAGGGTTGAAATGATTTCTTTCACTTCAGTTTGACAATCACAAGAAATAAGAGGAGATGCAGAACACTGCGTGTTCTCATTCTCACATAATTCAGCCTTTTTGACAGTTGAACTCTTATGACAGACAACTCTGCAGTGGTGTTTTAGGAAGGATGGAGCAGGGCCTAGCAAAATACACTCTGGAGTCAACAGAGCTAGCGGTGACTGTGTGGAGGCCACAGGACTCCATAGGGAGCAGAGCTGAGTTACTGCCTAGGCCTGATACTTCTAGAATCAAACATCCCCCACCCCCCTCGGCTCCCCACAGTAGTGTAGGCATCTATTTTCAGCTGTTCTGAAAAGTCTTTCGAAATGCTCTAAACCTGTGACTGGACAATCATAAACATAGCAATGTGCTTCATTACTTTGTAACAGCATTATCTCAGTGAAAATCGAACATTGGCAATCTTGTGGGTCATCATCCTGATAGGAAGCTGATTTAATTTGTAATTTCTCATTTGTAAAAATATTTGAGCTCAAATATGTTAACAGTACATTTTAATATGGTAGATTATTAAATTATATGTCTATATGGAATATGTAAAATATGTCATATGTTCAGTATGTTATTTTTCTCTGGATACAATGTCATCAATTTTCTCATTTTTCCCATTAAAGTCCTCCTTTTCTCTGTTGAATGAGTAAATACACTCATAATAAAATGTTTCATTTTGAGATAATTGTAGATTCTGAGGCAAGCGCTAGGTATAATACAGGGAGGTTCTTTCTATACCCTACCCACTTTCACCCAGAGGTAGAATCTTGCAAAATTAGAGGACATTAGAACAACCAGGATATGGACATTGATATGGTCAAGATAGGAAATGTCCATTAACACAAGAATCCTCCTTTTCCCTTTATAAACACACCCACACATCCCAACCACATTCTTAATTCCTGGCATTCACTAACCTGGTCTCCACTTCTCTGACCTTCTCCCTTCAAGAATGTTATGTAAATGAATAAAATCATGTGGTGTGCAGCCTTTTGAGATGGGCCCTTTCGTTCAACATAATTCTCTGAAGATTCATCAAAGTTGTTGCCTATGTCAAAAATTCAGTCCCCTTTTCCTGCGGAGTAGAATTTCGTGGTAAAGATGTTAACAGTTTGTTTCACCATTTACCCACTGAAGGACGTCTGGGTTGATTCCAGACTTTGCTATCACAAACAATGCTGCTATGAGCTGTTAGGAACAGGATTTTGTGTGGTTATAAGTTTTCATTTCTCTGGGAAAATGCCCAGGAGTATAACTGCCGGGACATATGGTATTTGCAAGTTTAGTTTTATGAGAAACTGCCAAGCACTTTTCTAGCATGGCGGTACTGTTTGTCATCTCTACCGACCGTGTGTGGGTGATGCAGTTTCTCCACAACCTCTCCAGCATTCTGTGTGGTCACTCTGCCTTGTTGTAGCTTTCTTGATAGATATGTGTTGATAGCTTTCTGTGGTGTTCACTTGCAACTTCCTGATGGTTAATGATGGGAGCGTCTTGTCTGCTGATTATTTCCATCTGTACTCTTCAGTGAGCTGTCTGTTCAGGACTTTTGCTCACTTCCTGATTGAATTGTTTGGATTTTTTGTTTGTTTTTTTAAGATTGAGTTTTAAGACTTATTTATTCTATGTTACAGTCGTTTGTCAGGTATATGATTGGCAAAATGTTTCCCAGTCTCTCATTTGACTTTCATCCCCTTCGCAGGGTCCTTTGAGCAGCAGCAGCTTTAAATTTATCATCTTTTCTTTTTGTGGATCATGGTATTGATGTCAAGTCTAAGAACTCCGCCTAGACCTAGATTTTGATGTGTTCCTATATTTTTTCTACCACTTTGCATTTGATATATTTTGAAGTCTGTGATCCATTTTGTGTTAATTTTTGTATAAAGTCTGAGATTTAAATAGAGTTTCACCATTTTATTCTTTTTTTAACCTATGGATATTCAAGAGCTATTGGGTTTAAATAAAAAGAAACGTCAGGAAGGGATTCTATATTTCTAACCCAAAATTTAAAAAATATAAAATTTGGATGATAAAGGTGTCTATAAATAATTTTCTGAATTAGGTATTTTTTAATTAATTGACCCTATACTAAGTTTACTGTGCATTTCTATGTAGTACCCACTTTCCATATAAAGACAAAATACTGATGGTTTTAATTTCTACATTTGCCACACCAGTTATTTTTCATAAATGTTTTAGTCAAAAAACATTCGTTTTCCTCTGTAAAACATGGCAGTGGTATCACATGAGCGGGCACGATGGCGTGTGGGGAATTGGTGCTCGATTTGGGAACTTTCCACTGCCCTGGCTGAGTTCTCAGCATGACATCAGCACCTGCATCCTCACCACAAAAGCAACAACAGCAGGTGCAAACTTCTGTGTGTGGGGAGAGAATTGGACCATTGCAAGAAAATATGACTCTGAAAATCCTCATCCATCAATTCCCTTTAACAAACTTTATTATACATTCAGAAAGACTGCAAGACAGTACCGTAGACATTGCACTAATTTTATGCCTCATAGAATGACCCAAAATAACTATCTGCTCTCAGTACACACATGAGGTTAACTACTTAGCCTACTTCTTTTGTTGTATGAATGCTGTTTTCTTTCTTCTTTCTTTTTTCTTTTCTTTTCTCTTTTTTTCCTTTCTTTTTTTTTTTTTTTTTTTTTTTTTGGTTTTTGAGATGGAGTTTCACTCTGTTGCCAACGGGGTGGAGTGCAATGGCACAACCTCAGTTCGCTGCAACCTCTGCCTCCTGAATTCAAATAATTCTCCTGCTTCAGCCTCTCAAGTAGTTGGGAGTATGCCACCATGTGCAGCTAATTATTATTTTTTTTTAATAGAGATGGAATGTCACCATTTTGGTCAAGCTGGTCTTGAACTCCTGACTTAGGTAATACACCCACCTAGGCCTCCGAAAGTGCTGGGATTACAGGCATGAGCCGCTATACCCAGCCTATTTTCTTACTTTCAAAACCACCATTGACAATAACTTTGGGAGCCTTGCTTGCCTTCTGCAATGCAATGGAATAACTCCATGCCAGCTTGAGGCCATAAGGACCGGCACACAGTCCATATCCTAAAACTTTAACCACACTCGTCTTCTAAAACATTAAAAACAAAACCCAAAACTTTCTTTTGTATTTTACTTTTGAGGATTAGAGCTATACATCCCAGGAGACCTTTGAGTGCTTTCTTCACTTTAATGAAAATTCAGCTTTACACTTGCTTTTGATGAAAAAAGGATAGAGCCTTCTCTTCAAATAATTAGAAGCTGACTTCCTAAAAAATATTTTTAAAGTATATTCAATTAGCATCTGAGAGCCGCTGAGAGCCCTGACACTCCTATTTTGTAATAGGATCGGGAAACTGATGCCAGGCAGGTGCAGACAGCAGCCCCCTCTGCTGCAGTCAACAGGATACTGGTAATAACTGAATTGAAGAAGGAAAATATAATGTTACTTTCAACAAGGGGAATGATTTAGAAAACACTGACAGACAGTCCAACCCATTTGTTGCTTTATATTTTGGAAAAGTGTCTCCAATTTAAAAGGACTTCACTAACTAGAAGTGACCTCTCTACATTGTTCTTAGTTTTAAAACACACATAAAAGTTCACATAAATTTTAAAAACACATGTAAAAGTTCATATAAGTTTATATAAAGGGAAGCAGTTTTGAATGAGTAAAAAGCACTGCTTTGGGATTCATGAGTACTGAATGAAGCCCCAACACATGATATTGGACAATCCTTTTTTTCAGTGTTTATTTTATTCTTTAGATAAAATTCAGCCAGGCGCAGTGACTCACACTTTTAATCCCAGCAGTTTGGGAGGCTGGGGCAGGCAGGGATGGCTTGAGCCCAGGAGTTTGAGACCAGCCTGGGTAGCATAGTAAAACCCAGTCTCTACAACAATATACAAAAATTAGCCAGGTGTGGTGGTACATGCCTGTAGTTCCAGCTGCTCAGGAGATTGAGGGGGGAGAATCCCTTGAGCATGAGAGGTTGAGGCTACAGTGAGCCAAGACACGGCACTGCACTCTAAGCTGGACAACACAGCAAGACCCCATCTCAAAAAAAATAATCAGATGGCATAAAACTAGACCTAGTTAACCATTCCAAAGTGTGCAGTTGGGTGGCACTTCCCCATGACCATGTTGTACCATCATCAGCTCCGTCTAGTTCCTAGATGTCTCATCACCCCAAAAAGAAATCATAAACCCATACACAGTCCCCATTTCCCTACCCCTGCACCTCCCATCAATAATGCCTACTCTCCTGCTCCATGGGTTTGCCCAGTGTGAATGTTGCTTATAAATGAAATCATTCGAACTGAAGTCTTTTCTGCCTGGCTTCTTTCACTTAGTGTAGTACTTTTGAGGTTCATCCATGTTGTACATGTATGAATATTTCATTCATTTTGACATTTTCATGGTTTTTTAAAAATTTATTTACTTATTTATTTATTTTGAGAGGGAGTCTGACTCCATCACCCAGGCTAGAGTGCAGTGGCACAATCTTGGCTCACTGCAGCCTCTGCCTTTCAGGTTCAAGTGATTCTCCTGCCTTAACCTCCCAAGTAGTTGGGACTATAGGCAATCACCCCCATGCCCAGCTAATTTTTATACTTTTAGTAGAGACAGGGTTTCACCATGCTAGTCAGGCTGGTCTCAAACTCTTGACCTCAAGTGATCTGCCTGCCTCAGCCTCCCAAAGTGCTGGGATTACCGGTGTGAGCCACTGCACCTGGACTGTTTTTGTGGTTTAAATAATATTTTATTAACCCCTCTTAGTTCACTTTTATTCATTTAGTTTCATCAATGACATACTTGGACTACACTCATTAAGAGTGTGGTGTGTGTGTGTGTGTGTGTGTGTGTGTGTGTGTGTGTGTGTATGTGCCTATCTACTATTCATGCATGTGTTTCTTTTAAATCATGTGAATGTAATCAAGAAAAAAAATTGAATGAATGGATGTATACACACTAAAATTTGAACAAACTGGTTGTTGCTCATATGGAATATCTAAATCAGTTATATCCATTAAGATGGATGAATCTGTCAGTAATTGACTGTGAAATAAACAGAGCTGTTATTGCCCTGTCATGTGTGTTTTAAAAGCTCATCTAAGAATGAAGTATAAAACCATATTTTTAAGTGTCTGTAAGTAGAGTAAGAAGTCACTTCAGGTTTTCATTTATGTAGTCATCTTCTTACATGAAATTTCCTGTGGCTTTTGTATTCACTGCCTCTTTATAATATCTGGACTTTATTAAAAACATCACCATTTTCTCTCTCTGAGTTTTCATGACTACTGAAAACTCAGAGACAGAAAACACAGCTCAGATGGGAAACACAGCTCTGGATTGAATGTTATTTATGTATTTAAACATAAAAGTACTCTTTGCTTGAACACCTTTTACTTTCACAACATTTGAATACTTCAATGATTCCATTCGAATTTTTGTTTTTTAAAAAAGGCATGTTTTCATTAATCAGTTATTAATTAACAAGTTTTACTTTCAAAAATGTTTGCTCACAAGGAAATGGCAATTTTGAAGCATGTCTATTGTAAAAACAAATTTAAATTCCAGGTTGCTTTTTAAAGAAATGTTTTCTATTCTCTGAGACTTTTCAAGTCTTAGTATAAGTCCATATCTGTGTTTAGAAAATCATTCTGGTTTCATTTTGATGACTATATACTTTTGTACTTTTTATTATTTCCAATTAACTCATTGATTACATTTCCAAAAACAATCTCCAACAGTGGCAGTTTCAATCGTAGATGTATATTTAGTGTGTTCTAGTGCTTACCTTGGTACAGAAATTTAAATAATTTATATAACATAAAACCTCAAAATTTATCAATGTGCCAGGTGTATTAAGAACTATTTTAGCATTGCGATTTCAAGTGAAAGAACACTGAATGTCTTTATGAAGTTTGTACATAAATAAAAAGTACCCTTAATGCTAAACCCTAGAGATAATTGGCCTATTGAAGCACAAGACATTAGGAAAATCACCTTTTAGATGATGTATATTGTATAAGGCTTTGCTGCCAGAAGGTGTGTGCCCAAGTTTATCTGAACTGGTATATCTGCAGTAGCAGTCAACTGCTATTGCTAATGTACCACATGGAAAGCAATCTACAACTGAAGGGAAATGATCACATTGAAATATGGCAAAGGCAGTGGGTAAAGAAAGACCAGAGCAGTTCTGTGTTTCCTAGGTTCAATGCCTCTGACCAACGGGCTCACTTAACAGGTGAGACATTTCAAAGTATCTCATTTTCTCAATACCGTGTAGCTCTGGGGCCGTGGGCTGTAGACGAATACTTTGAACAAATATATGGGTATGATCATCCCTTTTCACTTTCTAAGGTAGAGAACATCTTGCAAAACTCAAGCTCCTAACAAAAACCTCCATGTCATGGAGAGGATACCGGACTCTTATGCGAGGCCCTGTGACTGCCCTTCATCTTAGAACCAAACTGCCTAGAAGAGACCAGTGTGCAGACAGGCAGCTTCGTTTCTATTGATGAGCTGCTGGAGAAGGAACCTGGGATGGGAATGTATCATATTTCTCTGTCATTAGGGGGGATTTTCAGGAAAACCCGGCCATTGCTTCGGGGTCTGGAAAGAAGCGAGGATGTGAAGCAGTTATGGCTTCCAGCCCCCGGGAAGGGAGTCTGGAGAGGGAAGCAGCTGGTTAGTGAGCACATGGCAGGACTTACAGCTCCTGGAGAAGGAGCCTTGGTCAGAGGGCGGGCGCTTTGCTGAGCACCATGGTGTGAGGCACGTCACGGGAACAGTGACCAATCATGAAGCTGGGAAAACTGCTCAAATCATTCGCCATTAAATCTCAGAATCAGTGTTTTCATGTTTCATTCATCAGGCGATCAGTACGTTCACGTAACTGAGTACAGGGACATCACTGGTTAAGAAGGACCTCCATGGTCCTCAAGAAAGTTTGAAAGAGAATAAATAATAGGAATTTATGTTCTTATGCATATTTGTTTTTTGTTTGTTTTTGAGATGGAGTCTCACTCTGTCTCCCAGGCTGGAGTGCAGTGATGTGATCTGGGCTCACTGCAGCCTGCACCTCTCTGGTTCAAGCAGTTCTCCTGTTTCAGCTGCCCAAGTAGCTGGAATTACAGAGACCCACCACCTCACCTGGCTAATTTTTGTATTCTTAGTAGGGATGGGGTTCCACCATGTTGGCCAGGCTGGTCTCGAACTCCTGAGACCTCAAGTGATCTGTCCGCATCAGCCTCCCAAAGTGCTGCGATTACAGGTGTGAGCCACCGCGCCCAGCCATATTTGTATTTCTACTTGAGCATCTATAAGACGAAATCTCTGATTAAGGAACATGTACAGAGAAAATGGCTTAATGAATCGCCTATAGAACTCTACGGAGGGATAAGATTTCCAGCTGGTGCTCTCCAGGAAAAAGGGAGTCGGGGTGCAGCTGGGATTCGTGTCACCAAGGAATGCTGATGCATTTGATTATTATACTGTACCAGACATGTGTTCAGACAAGGATCAGGGGTCCTGATCCTTGTGTATTTCTAGTTCAGTGGTCATTGCGACTTTGGACCTGTTATTGATCACTGTATTAACTTCTTCTTTTACCCTTCCACATACCCAGCTGTTGAACCGAACACAGCATATATGTTCATTGGAATTTCTCCATGCTGGGCTAAATGTATGCAAGACATCAGTGTTCTCATTCCTCCCAGCTGACAAAATTAGGTTCCATGTCAGCTTTTCACACCTGGAAATCAAGTCTTAGTGTATTGGGAGGTAAGGTGTTAAAATGAGGTGCAGCCATCTAGAGTGAACCTCTATTTCTTTCTGACGCATTACCCTGTACTTAACACCATGACATGAACCAGGTCTGGAGTGGCTGCAGGTGCGCCTGACATACCTCCACACCATGAACTTCACTGGCCATTTCTCCCTGGCCAGTGAGAGAACCAACAGCTCACCTGTCAGTCACACAAGATTCTTTCCACCAGATCACTGGAGAGGAATTGTTCACATATAAAATGGTAAAACAAATACAGATGGGAAAGGTGCTGGTGTGGATTGGTTGGTCACTAACAAACTCTTCTGGCAGAAAAATCATTCTCTGTATAGTAAAACACACCCATTTGCAACAATGATCTGGAAGTTCTATCATGGACAAATAAATCACATTATTCCTGCCCTAGTTTTCCTCCAGCACATAGAAGCAGCTGAATCTCTTAATGGAGCCTCAGAATTAAATGGGAAAGAATAAAAGAAAATACTTCTGACTGCAACTCTGTGCAGGACTGAAAAAATGCGCAAGCAGATTTAGAGTATTTGTATCCATGCTTCTTCCATTTTAAGGATCCACTCAGTTTCCCCACATGGAGCTCAAAGAGTATTTGTTGCTCTCAAACGTTTTTCACTGCTCAGTATGTTAAGGATATTGAACTAGGAAAAGAAGGGGTAGAAACTCAGGACTTAGCATTTCAACACACACCTTCCAAGCAATTCTGATACAATCTAACATTGCAGAATGATTACCAAGAAGAGGGGTTTATCGTCTCCAAGAGTGACCCTTAAAGAGAATTCCAGTCCATAGTTTCCCAGCGAGGTGATGAAACTCACCTATTATAAATCCTCCTTCATCAGCCGTGGTGGAACTCAGGGAACACTTAGTTCTCTGCCTACAAGGAGAAGGAAGCGGTTGGATCCTGTTATTACTGCACCAATAAATACTTCTCTGCCAGTGAAGCTTTAAGAGAGGGACAAAGAAAAGATGAAAACGATAAGGAAGGGAAGAAAGAGGAGGAGGAGAAGAAAGAAGAGAAGGAAAAGAGGAATGGAAGAGGAGGGAGAAGGAGGTGGAGAGGGCAAGGAGATGAAGGAGGAGAAGAAGGAAGAGGAGGAGGAAGAGGAGGAAGAAAAGAAGGAGGAGAGGACACGAAGCAGAGGAGGAGATGAAGGAGGAGGAGGAGAAATGTTGGCATCAGCTCAGTCTGGCCTTTGGCATCCTGGGGCCATTTAGTTTCTCTCGGGCATCCTAGTGGAAGATGGTCAAAGCCTTCCACTCATTTATCCTAAGTGGCTTCCTCTACTTTGACTGTAGTCATGCTTTGAAATTACTTTTGGACAGTCTCCTAAGAGCAATATAAGCACAAACATAAACACACAAATATCTTTAGTGCTCCAGTCCTGGACTCTCCGTCTCCTTATGAAAGTGTGGCATGGGGAGCTATTTCTGTCTCTTATACTTGGTGTAAGAATGGGACAATGTGGGCGTCTTCCAGGTTATACAAATAATTAAGCTAATTAGATTTTCTCACAGGAGGTAATTCCTGCTATTTTAGAGATTTGGTTACAATTTTATTGCAGAGGCAATGCCCTATGGGACCTAAAAAAATATCTGCCCGAACTACACGCTTTTGTTTGTTTTTGCTTTTTTGATTCAAAAGAATTCGAGACTTTCTTCTGTAAACTCAGAGTTGTTTTAAGAAGCATAAAAAGTTATTGTACTGCACTAAAAGGGAACGCTGTAAGCCTTGATTCTGCCCTTGGCCTTCCTTTTTTGAATAGAGAAAAAATAAAATGCACAGATTGGGTACAGGGCTTGCCTTCAGCTTCTGGGACCCATGATGTGCAGAGGCCACCTGAGATTCATTTGCACAGTGCTTTTCTGAGCCAGAAATTAGTCTGGCCTCTGTAACAGCTGCCTCATTCACTGGTGGGGTGGGTCGGAGAATGAGGTAATCAGGGTTCTTTCTTTTCCTCTGCACCTGCAAAAGCATATCACTAATTCCCATGCAGACGCCAACAGGCATTCAAGCTAATGCCTTTCAGAGGAACCAGAGCGTGTCCCGCACACTGCAGACGGCAGTCTCACCACGAGCCTGTTTCTAAAGGGAGAAGAGGACTAAATCAGAGGCTGGCTTGATTTGCATTTCTATTAAGTGTTGATGGAATAATTGTCATTTCTAGATGTGTTCCACATAGAGCAAAATTATTTTAGGCACAGATATTAAAACACTAATGCATGTAGGTGTGTGCGTGTTGGGGGGTAATTACTGTTCTAAAACACTGCTCTTGAGTGAAAACGTTTAAACTAAGCGAACCTCAGCCCGTTCTGTTTGATCATTTTTAGAACATAAAAACTTAGCCAAGAAAACTAATTTCAGACTTTATGTTGAAGAAACATTATTAGGAACGAGGAAATTAGCCTCATGTGAAAATTGCTACTGTGGTCTATAACAATTGACACTTTTGCCTGACACTTCTTGAAGAAGAGTGGCCCAAAGCGGTCAGTAGGGTTGACCTCGAGAGTGGAATTTCATGGGCCTCAGCCATCATGTTGTCAGTTTCTCAGCTTTCCAAAATGATGAGGAATTCGCCTTCATTTCTGATCTGTTTTGTTATTGCTAGCTATTTCTAAATGGTGTCTGAATGTTTTATTTTCTAGTGGTGAACTGTTCCGATCCAGGCTTTGTGGAAAATGCCATTCGTCATGGGCAACAGAACTTCCCTGAGAGTTTTGAGTATGGAATGAGTGTCCTCTACCATTGCAAGAGGGGATTTTACTTGCTGGGATCTTCAGCCTTGACCTGTATGGCAAATGGCTTATGGGACCGATCTCTGCCCAGGTGTTTGGGTAAGTCAGGGTTGTTTCCGATTTCTGTGCACAGTGCCCTGTATGGGTACCATCAGCAGAAAATTCAGTAAGTATATTTAAAAGGCACTGGATTTTAATTCCCTCTGCTCTTCTATCACCAATTGTCGGCATTTTCATGATAGTTGTAGATAGAGTGGCCAGAAATCACCAAATACGACTTAAACAAATTAGAAGGGTCGGGGACACTGGTATCCTCAGGAGAAATGACCCAGGTTACTGGACGCCACTTGGACAATGATGCCTTTACCTCTCTTTCTCACAGCTGGCCTTCAGCCTCAGTCTAGCAGTCCTGATCCGCACAGCTCAGACACGGCTGAGAAGCCAGGACCTCCCCACCAGGCATCTCCCACCCTTACTCTCACTCAGCCCAGGTGGGCGAAGGGCTGTGGTGTGAAGCTTCCATCTGTTGACCTGGCACCTATGGCCAAAGTGGGGAGCGCTATGAGACCTGTTTGGGTCTTGTAAGCATTCCTGGTACAGTCCATGGTGACTACAATAAAAAGCTCATATCCTTTGGGTATATACCCAGTAGTGGGATTGCTGGGTCCAATGGTTTTTCTTGTTCTAACTCTTTGAGGATTCACACACTGTCTTCCACAGTGGTTGAACTAATTTACATTCCTGCCAATAGTGTAAAAGGGTTCCAGTTTCTCCACAGCCTCGCCAGCATCTGTTGTTTCCAGATATTTTAAAAATTGCCATTCTGACTGGCGTGAGATGGTATCTCACTGTGTTTTGATTTGCATTTCTCTAATGATCAGTGATGCTGAGCTTTTTTTTTCATATGTTTATTGGCCGCCTAAATGTCTTCTTTTGAGAAGTGTCTGCTCATGTTCTTTGCCCACTTTTTAATGTGGTTTTTTGTTTGTTTCTGGGAAATATGTTTAAGTTCCTTGTAGATCCTAGATATTAGACCTTTCTCGGATGGATAGATTGCAACAATTTTCACCCATTCTGTTGGTTGTCTGTTCACTCTGATGATAGTTTCTTTTGCTGTGCAGAAGCTCTTTAGTTTAATTAGATCCCATGACACATGCCTGTGTATGTTCATTGCAGCACTATTCACAGGAACAAGACATGGAATCAACCCAAGTACACGAGTGAAACACTGAATAAAGAAAATGTGGTACATAGACACCGTAGAATACGATGCAGCCATAATAAAGAAGGAGATTATGTCCTTTATAGGGACATGGATAGAGCTTGGAAGCCATTGTCCTCTGCAAACAAATGCAGGAACAGAAAATCAAACACCACAAATTGTCACTTATAAGTAGGAGCTGAACAAAGAGAACACATGAACACAGGGAGGGGAACAACATCACTGGGGCCTGTCAGTGGGGCTTGGGGAGGGAGAGCATCAGGATAAATAGCTAATGCATGCTGGGCTTAATACCTAGGTGATGGGTTGATAGGTGCAGCCACCCCCATGGTGCACATTTGCCTGCATAACAAACCTGAACATCCTGCACATGCATCCCAGAACTTAAAATAAAAAATAAATAAATGAATAAATTTGTTATTAAACCTTTATTTTCTTAGGGAAAAAAAATCTCATGTCCTGGTAGTAACTGGCTTATGAATTGAATCTTTAAATCAGGGGAAGGGATATGGCTGCAGAAAACGGATATGCTCTTCTGGGCAGAAAAAATTATAGATGATAATTTTCCCTATAGCCCCTCTGAAAACTTTGTTATCAGTGTATTTTAGACTATGAAGATTAGAAAGAATACATCATTTTATCCAAATAGCCAAAGTCATGTTTTCTTTCACTTGAAAAATCAGATTGGCAGTTAGCTTAAAGAGAATCATCTTTTAAGATCATACTCTGAAGATTTAGGAAAAGGTGTTACTCTCTTTAGTCTTTTTGAGATTAGGCAGAAGCAACACAATCCTTAAAAGCAAAATCTTATATTTGTCCTATGCATTTTGCATCCATAAAGAAAGTAAAGGCTGGGCACAGTGACTCATACCTGTGGTCCCTGCATTTTGGGAGTCCAAGGAAGGTGGATCTCTGGAGGCCAGGAGTTCTAGGTCAACTTGGACAACGTAGCCAGATTCCATCTCTATAAAAAATTAAAAATTAAAAACTGGTAGGGCATGGTGGCATATGCCTATAGCCCCAGCACATTGGGAGGCTGAGGTGGGAGGAGTTTAACTTGAGGCCAGAAGTTAATGATTGCACCAGTGCACTCCAGCCTAGCCAACAAGCAAGACCCCATTTCTAAAAAATTAAAAGTAAACATAAGAAAGGAAATGGCAATTTCATTATGAACCAGGTTTACCACACACGCAATAAAGGTGATCATGTCTCTTACCTTTTCAGTTATAGCATTGTGAAGTATATTTTGAAAATGGGTTAGTACTGGAGATTTTTTTTCCCTCCAAGTAAGTTTCCCTCACACTCCTCTAATCTACACAGAAACTCATCTCAAATTCTAACTTTAACAATACAATTAATTTCTGTAGAGGAAGAGAGTAATAACTTTCAAAAAATTCTCAGCCTTATGTAACAAAAAATGCATCTATAGATGTGTTATGATCTTCATCATATTATATCTGCATTCTTGTTATCCTTGGCTTCCCACATGGGAATTCTTCAGGGAAATTGGTCTAGTTTTGTCTTTCCCAGAACATTTCTTTCGCGTCTCCCCTGGCTTATGTGAGACTTCCATTTTTTTTTTTTTGTACTGATGCTGATGTGCTTCAGATCCCCAGGAGCTGGGGTTCAGCTGGCTCTCCTTTTCCTCGGTGGCCAGATTCCTCCTCTTGGTGTCAACGGCTAGAATTGCCATGACTTTGGGAATCCAAAGATCTCGGGGGAGGCTTTTCTTTTCCATACTCTAGAGCCGCTGAGCTCCGGGTCTGATTTTGCTGTGACATTGTTTTATGGAATGTTTTCTTTTTCATCTCTTATTTTACCTGGAAATGGCCAGTTATCTAGCATTTCACTGTTTCAGACCTAACCGGCTTCTTTTTCAGACTCTATGTGAATAAAATCTGGTTCTTCAATTAATCAATGTCCATATAAGACAGAAAGTGTGGGCTGATGTGACTCAGCGGATGGCCATGGCTTCCAGACATTCAAATCTACCTCTCTGGTTGATAATGCTTCTGGGTATCTCATTACCAAATGGAATTACTCTGTGATATTAAAGTAGTCCCCTTTAAGTAATTCTTTGGTAGTCTCAATTCAGTTAGTTCTTTTCGCACAAAGATAAAAATTTGTCCATTGCTAGCCCTCATTTGGTACTGTACAGAAAAAAAGAAATAAACCTTCACTGTCCTATATTAATTTGCAGAATTTGCCTTTTTGAAGGATATTTATAAATAAATTTTGGGCCTGATTTGGTATAATTTCAAGGAAATGAATGGAAATGCTGAGATTATTTTGTAGAACAATTAAATGAATAAATTTATCAATATTTGAATATCATTTTAATTATACATATTAGACTGCCACTTATTCAAAGAGAAATTGTTAGAATGATTTTCTTACACATGTGAACTTGAAGATGAAGCATATTTGACAGAATCATGTCCCCAAGCAAAGCATATAAATGTCATATTAACTGTAAAAATAGTGGAAATAGTTTAATGGATCGATGTTACTTTTTCAAATTTCCTATAATACTGTTCATTTGAAATATAGTTAAGGGTTGATGGAAAAACATAGTCCGTATGGCTATCTCCATGTAAATTTCCACCGTAAGCAAAGCTACTCAACAAAACAAAACAAAACTTCATCAACAGAACCTTTCCTTTCTAGTAAATAAATTCGAGGAGGACATGTCATCTGAAAATTGGTATATTTCTCACAAATTACATAAAGTAACTATAGGGCTATATCATAATATTTAGGTGTTTTTCTTTAATAGATGAGGTTGGTGTGGGTGTCTGTATGGGAGATTTACCAATACAAAGTGGTTTCACTGGAAGGATGTCCTCATTTGTTTTATTTTCTCTTCTTTTCTTAAGCTATATCGTGTGGACACCCAGGGGTCCCTGCCAATGCTGTCCTCACTGGGGAGCTGTTCACATATGGTGCCATAGTGCACTACTCATGCCAAGGGAGCCAGAGTCTCATAGGCAACAGCACTAGGGTGTGCCAGGAAGACAGTCGCTGGAGCGGATCGCTGCCCCACTGCACAGGTGAGAGGCCCACAGGAGATTCACACAATTGCAAATCTCAAATAACCTCTCAAACAATGACTTCAAATAATGATGACTTTTAATTATTTGAAATGCCCTATAATTATGCACCTATTTGAAGTTATCATTCCATTTCTAGCCAAACACACTGTTGTTATATTGTCTTCACCTTCGCCATTATCGTTAGACACCATCACTTTACACATTGTCCTCCAGGGGTTCCGGGAGTGTCTGGATCACATTTGCGAGGAGGCTCTTGCCTGCCATGGCTCCAGGTGTCCCTGCTTGCTCTTTATTCTTTTTTATGTGTTTAATTTTCCCCACCGCTATCATCATTAACCACACTGGTCCTGTTGGGGAAAAAAACAAAGTATTTTTCTCAAGAATCTTTCTTAAACAATTTAAATTCAATGAACCAGCAACTCTGGAACACAATCATGGAGAATTAAACCTCTTGTTTGACTTTTTTTTTTACATTCCCAGTTTACCTAAAGCCCCATTTTCCATTTGCTGTCTCTACCTACTTTTTCAGTGAACACTTGATGCATTTACCATTCCCAGCATCTTCCTCCTTCCAAAGGAAATGCTATTTATTCTCACAGCCATATTTGAATAGGCTATTGTGAATTTAGTAACACAGGAGCAACATCCCAAATTGTTTCATTCTGGGGCTATCACAAAGAAATTATTTCTTACATGATTGCCAGAATGTTGTGTCACTGTAACTCATGTTAAACACAAATTTCAACCACTTTTCATTATCTTTAAATGTTACATCTCTGCTTAAAACACGTCTAACACAATTGTGGATGGCCATATGTGTTTAATTTCAATAGGAAATAATCCTGGATTCTGTGGTGATCCAGGGACCCCAGCACATGGGTCTCGACTCGGAGATGAATTTAAGACAAAGAGTCTTCTCCGCTTCTCCTGTGAAATGGGGCACCAGCTGAGGGGCTCCGCTGAGCGCACGTGTTTGCTCAACGGGTCATGGTCAGGACTGCAGCCGGTGTGCGAGGGTGAGTAACCACAAGCCTTGAGGTCCACCTTGAAAGTTAAAAGCACACAACTCGTTCTAAACTGCCTGCAAAAAATCTACAAAAATTCTAGAGATTTATACTATTTGTATAATAAAATCCTTTCCCCCCAAAATTTGTGAAAACATCATCAAAAATCATGACTGGGTGCATGGAAGGATTCCAAGTGTCCACAGGTCCCATCACACAGATCCTTATTGTTTGGAAGTTCATAACACAAAAGCTTCTCATCTTCTCCCAATGATAATCTGTATGTGCTGTGGCCAGCATTTCCTAGATCCTGGCAGTGAGTGAGTGGGGTTCCCCAGTGATGAGTAGGATCAATGCAAATCACTGATGGGAATTTTTGCAGGCTGGAAGCAGGCTTCATTCATACGTCATTTTCAATCCATTGGTGGACCATGTTTGGAGCACTGTATTTCACCGGAATCTGGAGTTATATTCTGTGAAATATTTTGGAGTGAGTCTATTTGATTCTAATGCTTGAGAGGCATAGCAGGAAGTGGTGGTATGCTCCAGTAATGACAGTAAGAATTGCCACAGACACGGCACTGTGTATCAGATACGTAGCCTCCAGGAAAGGTGAACTGAGAGGTGATGGTAGCCATGTATTCAGTGTTCAAAACATTATTTAGAACTCAGACAGATAGAACTGTAAACGTTAGGAATTCTTTACAAGCAAATTTCTCAATAGAATTTTGAGTTTAAAAAGGTTATGCAAATTAATTCAATATGTATTTTGGTATGTATGAAACAATTTCCATATAATTTGACCAACTTGAATAAGCTCACGTACACACTATCATTACCAGAAATTTAAGTCGAATTTCCTTAATCTTCATTGTACTTTACTGTACTATACATTCTATATAGATAAATAGAAGTAATATATGTATATGATCTATCTATATTATATAACCCATGTAACATTGATTTCATATATAAAATAATACCATATATGTATATATGAACATTTGTGTATATATTTGCATATTTATATGTTATATTTGCACGTTCATATTGTATTTATTCTCAAAGACTATTTTCGACTATATACATGCATATAATATAGGCATACACATATGTGCACATAAACACAGTAACTCAAGATAAGTTTTTACTCTGAATTGCCTCTTGACAATCAAAGTAGTGTAAATCTTAAGGCTAGGCCCTAAAAATGTTGTCTTAGGTCAAATATTACTGCTTCATAGAGAGAAATGGTTACCTGTAGCCATGAATTGCAGGATTATACTTTTGTTATTTACTGAAGTATGACATTATGAACTGATAGAAATTTTTTAATCAAATGCAAATTGTTTAGTTCCCTCTCATCTTGTAGAGATTACAGTATTAAAATTTGCATGAAAGCAATGTTTTCTCACCAAAAGCAGAGTGTTTTCTACTCTATCATACAGTACCTTAGGTAAGCATTCATGTCAGATAAACCATTATCACCAATATTTTAACAAGGAGATGTTCTATGCTTCCTGATATGAAGCACCAAAAAAGGGACATTGTCATTTCTATGATATTGCCACTGAAATGCGTAACCTGAATCTAATCCTGAAGCAGCAGCAATAAAAACCCCTGAAACCCTAGGGACATGCAACAAATCAGCTTGTCTGTGCTCATGAAGAAATGTCAAGTTCAGAAAAGACACAGTCTGAGCGATTCTTTCAGATTTAAGAGAGTTGATACATGCAATGTGTGGTCTTGGATTAGGTCTTACAATGAACAAAAGAGAGTTATGACAGGCATTACTGAGACAGTAGAATCTGACCTGGGTGATGAACTAACGCAAGACACTAAGGCAACTATTAAAAATGTGTTCAAGAGCTTAAAGTCAATTAGATCATGGATATGTATAAGACAACATTACATCAGAGTTAAATTTCATGCTTTTAATAATTTTATTGAGGTTATATAAGAAAATGTCTGTTCGTAGGAAACACATACTGAAATATTTAACTGTAAAGAATCATCATGTCTGAAACTTACACTCAAATACTTCAGAATATACGTATTTAGAGAGAAAGAGAAAAAAATGTGAGCTAAATGTAAATAGTTGGTGAATCTGACTAAAAGATGTGTAAGGGTTGCTCATATTGCTATTGTGAAATTTGTGTAATCCTGTAATTATAAAAGTGTGGTATTACAAAAAATGTTGCCAATAAATTAAAACAATTTCCATAGTAAAATTTCAACATTTCTCAGAAATCACATTTAACAATAGCTTAATGTATCTGTAGCATTTATCATTCAGGACTTTTGAAAAGCAGCATGATTCATGAGTTGAGACTTTTGGAATCTAGACCTGATTCTAGGTAGTGATCATAAAGTCTTGGTTTTGGGTCTTAATTCTCTTAAAACAGAGAGGCTTAGAGATCAATCATCAGAAGTATTTTATTTAAAATTTAAGGTAGTTACAAAGAGGCCTGCATGTCCATCAATAAATTCAGGGATAATAATTCAGACTTTATAGAATCTGATGCTGATAAAAAGCAGGACAATACTTCTGCTTTCAAGAATACGAAATGCAATAATTGAGCCTAAACCCTGGTTTGCAGTCTGAACTTGATGTATGATGAGTGGACACTCCGACACTCCCAGAAAGCTGAATACAAAATATTCTATCAAAGAGAGCCATTCACTGAGACTGCACATTTTATATCATGTTTAGCTCCAGGCTTTCAGTTTTGAAAACTTAAAGGATGAACAAAATTATAACGGTTGAGAGTAAGCACCGTCTTTCCTTGGAAACCTCACTGTTTGGGCTATGAAGGCACACTATGAGCCGTATTCCATTGAAGTACACATAAATTAATTTATTTGAATAAGAGAACTTAACTGCATTTCACTTCCCAATGTACCTAAACCAGACTATGCAAAGGGTTTTTTAAAATAGCATTTTGGTTTTCTAGAGTTTGAAATGTAAAGTTTTCCATGAAAAAAATTAAAAACTTAGACCTTAAAAGATGCATATACTGATGAAAAAAGTTATAAAAATGTTGCAATGCTGAAAATATTTCTCAAATATGCCATGACCCTCAAAATTGACTACTTCCAAAACTGCATTATATGATAGAGACATCGTGGGAAGCTGATTAAGCCAACTGCAATAGATGTTACATCAATAAAACGGCAAATTACATATAAAAATCATAAAATCAATGAGTGAACACACACACAGTCCCTAGCAAAAATTTGAAATACTTTTTGGAGAATCTGTAGGTTTTTATTGTGTTCCTTATTTGTTATCATATGTACAGATCACTGAAGTGTGAGTTACTGTCGATGAAAAAGGATGTTACCAGTTGTTGCATTTCCAGGAAGTGTAGCTTCCGTGACTAGCTATGACTTGACTAGTCCCCTAGTTAAGATTAGTTCAAAGCCAATGAGATTATCTCCTCTAAATCTTCTGTCAAAAAATTAGATTCTGATGGTAAATTGAATGCATTGTCAAAAGGTGGAGGAAATTATAATTCAAAATGAAAAGTCATGTCAAATTCCTCAACTAAAAGAATTTATATTGCAGATATATTTCCTTCACACGAAATCATAGTTGCTTTTGCTAGCAATCTAGCCTTTTAATCATAGGCTCAAACAACATTTCAAGTGGACCTGTCTCATGAAGTTGCATTATATAACTAAAATATTTGGTTTCAGTTGCATTAGGGAACTCTTATTTCTCTTCCCAATGAAATTATGATAAAGTTACATCTTACTCAAGAAGTAAAAAAGCGATGATGGTGAAAATAACAATACCGTAAGCTACAAGCTATCTCATTGCTAACACTGACACATCACATCTCATATTAGACATTTTACATATAGTATGGGTAATTTTGTTACAGGTAGGAATAAGTATTTTTATAATACTCATTTTACGGTTAAAGGCATTATATCTAAGGAATTTAAATTGATTGCTCAGGTTTATTTAGCTTGCATGAGCAAATAGGCACATCTATTTAACTCAATTTAACATCAATTTTTCTTAGGTAGCATGCAAAATGAACAGTACTAATATTTGTAAACAATAAATTATATTTAAAATAAATATAATGTTATTATAAACTGAGTTAAAGAAAAACATGTTTTAGCTGAAGAAGTCACATTAACCAAATGTACTTTTTATAAAAGCATATTTCAAAAGAAAATAAACTCAGGAAAAAGAAAATATGGCAAAGTTTAAACTTATAGGTTAATTTATTTTTCCTCTTCTAATTTATTTTTCTTTTTTCTCCTCTAAATTTAATCTATTGTTTTGCTTTAGCATCAGTCCTCTCTTATAATTTTACATCATTGCATTAAAATAGAAGCAGAGATGTTGACATTGCCTTCTAGTCATTTTTGTAGTTATAACCATGAGTAAAAGTGGTTTTTCTCAGCCAAAAAAAGAGAAAACTACTCATGAATCGTACTTTACACTCTACAATATTTGAGGGGACTTTCTCAATAATAGGATAGCATTATGATGATGCTCATTCATTAACAATATTAGCTAACTAACAATTTGCTTGCAAACTGAATTGAATATTTGATTCATTTGAGTATTAGTTCTACATAGGTGGCTTTTGAAGATTTACACATACAGTTGAATAGTAGATATAATTAGAACACAAGATAACAATAACATCACTGTCTTCTTTGGGTTTGTTAAACTGTGAATTGCACCAAATGCAATTCCTTTCTGTGACAGGCTTTCCGCTAGTACATCTGCACAGTACCTGCTGCACAGTACGTGATAAAAAAGTGTTTGTTGAATGAATAGTTCTCTTGGATAGTCCAAACCTTAATTATTGCAAAATGAAATTTTAATATTTATTATAGTCATCACAAAACTTTCAAGTTTTAGAGAACCTTAACTATTATCTGCTTCTGGATTGGCAAATATATCCCAACTCATATGCCAACCAGGAAACTGCTAATAGATCTGTGTTAGAAAGGATCAGAGGTTAAACCTGAGCCATCAGAGAACAGGACTGTGATTGAGTACTTACGTCTGCCATCAGCACAGGTGCAGGAAGCACCAGCATGAGTGCTCTGTAGTACTCTTTCAAGCAAGATCCAGTTCAACCCGAGCACAAGTGCATTTTTTCCGTGTAACAAGGAAGGTAGTCCCCTCCACTCCCAGTACAGTGACTTCTATATGCTGTGAAAATTTTGCAGGATGTTTTCTTCAGTGTTTTGAAGAAGAATGTACGTTTGTTCTCCAGGCCAGATTTGAAATTGGATCAATCAAATGTGCAAAATTATTTTAAAATATTTTGATCATTCTCGGAGGCAGTCTCATGACAGATATTCTTGTTATTGACACCAGCCAAGGGCCACTACATCCTTTATTTACCTGCCTATTATATATTATTGTGACAGTGCTAAGGAGAAAATACAGCGATCTTTCTGGTAAATAGGCTGAACTAAAAAAGGCAAAAAAAAAAAAATCATAGATTGAAATGTTCACCCTGAATCATACCCAGAAGCAGCCAAACTTTGTTTACTGACTAAAGAGCATAAAAAAAAGACACAGAGAGTAGACCTGTTGCACTCGCCATCGTTAATTGAGGTCTTACTGCCTCTACGTGGCATTAAGAGCCTTTTGAGAGAAATGCAAAGTTCAGTCGTGTCAAAGCCAATTAACACAGCTGCCATTAGATCTGGTGATATTGAGGACACGATTTTACAGAGCAGTTCAAGTGCAGTCATTCATATTTCTGAGGCTTGCTTCATTTTCCAGAGTGAATTCTCCTGGAGATGTAAAATGTGAGCTGAACTGCCTAGATTTTTAAGAACACAGTGATTACCTAAAGGAAGATGCCTCTGTGTTGCTAATATCATAGATGTTCTTTTGAAAAAAAATCACAATTCTGTCACGGTATTAAGAGCCATCAATCCTCAAACAGCAAGGCTGTTAAAAACATCCCATCCCCAAGCACCAAGGTCTTGTACTTTTGGTGCTTTAACTCGTGTTTTAATTTGTTTGGAAGTAATTCACTTTAGAAAAGATACATTGAAAGGTTATTTTTATATTTGTAGCTAATCAATAAAATAACGCATGAGTCATAATGAGGCATATATTCAGGAACTCCTGTAGGATTATGTGCTTTGTTTTTGTAATAAATGTGTGGTCTATTGCATTGATAACCACTGCTCTCCTGTGTTTGCCATTTTCATCCCGAGTCACTCCCTGTGTGTGTTGTTGTTCTTGTCTGCTTGACAGCTGTGTCCTGTGGCAACCCTGGCACTCCCACCAACGGAATGATTGTCAGCAGCGATGGCATTCTGTTCTCCAGCTCGGTCATCTATGCCTGCTGGGAAGGCTACAAGAC
Organism: Alouatta palliata; assembly: GCA_004027835.1. Classification (NCBI taxonomy): domain Eukaryota; kingdom Metazoa; phylum Chordata; class Mammalia; order Primates; family Atelidae; genus Alouatta; species Alouatta palliata. The sequence goes on along the minus strand of PVKV010004000.1, from coordinate 55,583 downwards.
CTCAGGGCTAATGACGCGGCATTGCACAGCCAATGGGACCTGGACAGGCACTGCTCCTGACTGCACAAGTTAGTAACTGGATATCAGGGCAGAATCAGACATTACTATGAATGTGAAGTTCACTCCATCGGGATAAAAAAAAATTGACTTTAAGGTGTTAGACTGATTTTTCTTAATTCATAGAGAAATAAAGGAAAACTATATGTGTGATATTGTGACTCTATTTCTTAGCTACTTTAAGATTTTTCTCCACTTTCTTATTTGTATGGCTGAAGCTATTTTAAAAGGCCAGTTGGGTCGGACATTGTCAAATTGAAGCCAAAAATTGTCAAGACGTTCTCTGTTCATAGACCATTGAGTCTGTGGAGAAAGAAGAAATGTCTTTGGTTCTCTGACTGCAGGCTTTGTGTTGTGCTTCTGATTACACACCAGGCCTAATTAGGGGCTAGTCAAGGGGTGGCAGCGGTATCTGCACAGCCAGCCACCAACAGGATAGAAATCAGTGATTCTTAAAATACAGGTGTCCCTCCTGACAGCAGGTCAGTGAAATATCAAACAGAGGGTAGTATTGCTTTATTAATTCACTGCTTAACCACGTTGAATAACAGCTCAAAGAGAGTATCTTGAATAGAAACGATGACTAATTCATTTCATGATAAATGAATTTCTCTGATTGTTTCCTGTTACCTGTTTGTCAGTTATAAGTTGTGGGGATCCAGGCACACTGGCAAATGGCATGCAGTTTGGGACCGACTTCACCTTCAACAAGACTGTGAGCTACCAGTGCCACCCTGGCTACCTCATGGAACCGGTCACGTCAGCCACTATTCGCTGTACCAAAGACGGCACGTGGAATCAGAGCAAGCCTGTCTGCAAAGGTTTGTGTCATGATTCTTTGGGTTTTACAGATATGTGTAGATGTCTTCAGTTAATTATGCTTTGTTTAATTTTGCAAGCATTTATGTAGCCCTTCTAAGGGCTAGGAATTCTTGAAAACCAATTTGCAACTATTAAATCACTTTATTTTTAAAATACTTCCATCTGAGTTTTACAGATGGAAAAACTAACTCACAAAGAGGTAGAGGAACAAGCTTAGGATCACAAACCAGGGACTGGAGATGTCAGGGTTGCGTGATGGTCAGGCCACTGCTAGAGTCTGTCTGAACCCCAACGCTTTGCTGTCCTGGGTAAACCTGTGACCCTGGCTGTGTTCGGTGCCATGGCGGATATAATGGTGAATCTAATTGTGGGAATTTAGAGGCAGGTTGGAGAGACAAGCTAATCACCTGGTAATGGCAGAGTACTGGTAGAGAGTGTTAGCACCGTAAAGTTTTGTGGGGTTTGATTGCTGAGACTGAAGATGACACTCACTGACAAGGCAGGAAGAGGTCTATGACTCATGTGATTGGACCCTCTGGGCAAATCAAGGCAGGCTCAAGCCCATCAAGGTGGCTTCAGCAAAGCAGAGTAAGTGGACTGGGCTCTTTCAGTGACCATTTCTGCCTTCCCGCCCAACCCCCGGGGGACCCATGTAGCTTAGGTCTCTTCCAACTGAGGCCTACCCCTGGACATTCCCTTGGGCCAGAGCACACATTTCCCCAGCCCTCGCTTTGAGGGTTCAGGAAGGATTTGTTGAACAAGTGAACTGATCAGTAGAAGGTGGAGTGGTAAGAGAAGGACCCATTTCCAACGTTTGAGTTGCATGTGTGATTTGAGTGTGTTGGCCTGTCTTTCTCACATGAGAAGGCATGAGCCTGAACACACAAAAGCAGGCAGGCAATTATTCTCTTGTAATGCCTCCTGTTACCTACAGGGTCACTTGGAACTTCCATTAATTTCAAAAATGAGGGATGCTTTTGTACCTCCAGAGAAGAAGGATTTTAGACAAAGGGTTTTGAATTTTTGCCCCCGCGGCGTGCATTTTGGTACGACTTCCAGAGTGAAGGTGGAAGTGTGTGGACGTCACCCATGGGGAAATCTTCCCTAGAAACCAGGTGCTTGTTCTCAGCCCCATAAAGTAGACATCAGTCTCCAAGGCTACGATGAAACACTTGCAAGTGGTTTTTCACAGGGTCTACTTTAATCACACAAGCATTTCTAAAAAAAAACATTCAGCAAATAGATGGACAGACTGTGTCTTTTGGAAATTATGTACCGTCTTTAAATAAGAAATACAGATGGCCAGGAAAATTCTTACCGTCTGTGCCTATAAATTTGTGTCATCTGACCAACTCCTCATTTGAATTGTCCTTGGTAACCATCATAAAAAGGCACAAATTACACAAGAATGTTTCTTCCTTGCTTGGCCTTGTATATATTGAGAATGTCATGTTCAGTCCTGTTTTATTTTACAGGTTATATGTTTTGACATGACTTTGCTTTTATATACTTGATCTATATTAATGAAGAAATATTCTAAAAAGTTTTATTATTTTGATGTACTATCTTCCTTGGAAATTCCTTTATTTTATTGTATTTTTAAAAAACCTATGTAGATATCATTTGTAATTCAGGTAAAATTAAAATGTGAATCTTTTGAACATCACAGCTGCAGTGGCAGCTCCAGAATGTTGATCTTGTTTGTTCTTTGGAAACAGCCGTGTTGTGTCCTCAGCCGCCGCCCGTGCAGAATGGAACAGTGGAGGGAACAGATTTCCACTGGGGCTCCAGCATAAGTTACAGCTGCGTGAATGGCTACCAGCTCTCTCACTCTGCCATCCTCTCCTGCGAAGGTCGCGGGGTGTGGAAAGGAGAGGTCCCCCAGTGCCTGCGTAAGTTTCACTCATCACAGGGCTGCAACATTGCTGGATCATCAGGGCACACGTTAGGTTACAACTTGAGGACCTTCCTGGTGGGGAGTAATAGCCCTACAATATACCAAAACTCAAACCTGAGACTGTGTTGCCCAAAAGCAGATTCTCTTTTTTGAGACAGATCCTCGGTCTGTTGCTCAGGATGGAGTGCAGTGGTTCAGTCATAGCTCACTGCAGCCTCATTCTCTTGGGCTCAAGCTGTCCTCCCAGCTCAGCCACCCAAATAGCCGGGACTACAGGCGTATTCCACCATGCCCAGCCAATTTTTGTGTTTTTTGTAGACATGGGGTTTTGCCATGTTGCCCAGTCTGGTCTCAAACTGCCGAAATCAAGCGATCCACCCCCCTCCACCTCCCAAAATGTTGAGATTACAGACATGAGCCACCATACCTGGCCTTCTGTTAGTATTTTTTTTTTTTTTTTTTTTTTTTTAGTAGTTAAAGCTACAGATTTAACCGAAACTAGTTACCAAGCTCAACTGGTGAAGGTGATCCAGGAACATTGAAGGCTGACTTCTTCCTGGTTGTTTTCCATAGCTGTGTTCTGCGGAGACCCTGGCACCCCCGCAGAAGGGCGACTTAGCGGGAAAAGTTTCACCTTTAAGTCTGAAGTCTTCTTCCAGTGCAAATCTCCGTTTATACTAGTGGGATCTTCAAGAAGAATCTGCCAAGCTGACGGCACGTGGAGCGGCATACAACCCACCTGCATCGGTAATCATTATAATACTGCCCTGGTGACATTTGGGGGTATTCGGGCACGAGGACATTTCATTTCAAAACTAGGTCATTTGTGATTGCATAGTAGTGTTCCCACAGATATTTTTCTGTGCAAGGTCATATTCTTTGCATTAAAGAGGATTGAGCACTAATCAGCTAAACCACAGGGCTGCCTCCTTAAAAAAATCATGCAAACTAAGCTTGGTATTTAGCTCAGAAGTCTGCTAAAGTAGCTGCTACGCTTTGTTCTCTGACCTCAGTGGCTCTCCCTCCTCCTGTCTACCTCAAATGCCAATTTCATTGTTTAGGGAAGAGGTGCAGTTAGGAACACTCTCTAAAGCAGCCCTCATCAGAGAGACAGCCTTGCTATTGTTTTATTGCTGCAGAGTTGAGTTTCATTGTTGAGTTTTTTTCATTGAGATTGATTAAACAGAATAAGGTGTTCTAAAACTTTTAGTAAAAAAGTAGTAATTGGTCTTGATTATCTTCTAAAAAAATTGAATGCTATGTACCTAAAAATATAGTATTAATGAAATATTGTCATTGATGCATTTTTCTAATTATAGGAATATTTGCTGTCATTTGATTTAAACTATTGCTATATAGTAGCTATCTCTACACTAAGGTTAGTTGCCCTAGATAACAAGTTTCAGGAAGTTACCTATTTTGTTTTTCTCCTGGCCACTGTAGAGCCACAGATAAGAGAGCTGATGTGCCACTGGGTTGCCCCGTCCTACATTTTTTGAAAATGTCACTCTTCGTTTTTCATATGCTTCGATTTTGAAGCATTAAATATATTTTTCATTTTGAGATCTTGAGGAAAATTAAAGAAATTCAGAATAATGTAATGGGTGACCAAATGAGACGGCCATTAATTGAATCCCAATAAACCAAAAGACAGTGATAGATCATTATTGAAGATAGCATATCGTTGACCAAACAAATAATATTTTTATAGAAAAAAGACAGACAATGGGAAAAAAAAACATACTTATTTTTATCTAAAAAGAACATACCGTGCTACTTAAAGTCTAAAAATTAACATCTAAAGAAGATGTCTTGAAGATAAAAGTAGCAACTTAATTTTTAACTTTCCTGAAAAACATTTTACACATTTCTCAAAACAAAATTTTCTCTATTTCATGAGACCTTTCAGTAAAAATTGTTATAGTTCCCATAATAACCATATCTGGTGCCCTGTTTTCTTTTTAAATCACAAATTTCAGGGCCTGCCCATAACACCTGCCCAGACCCTGGCACGCCACACTTTGGAATACAGAACAGCTCCAGAGGCTATGAGGTAGGTCATCATGAATTTTCTATGTTTTCTTTCTGGAGATATAAAATGTATTTGATACTTAAACATATATAAATACTTTTACATATCACTCCTTATTCGTGTTATATTTATCTGAATAAAATTCATTCAAAGGGGATTTCTACATGTGTTTTTAACTGTAAAAATGAGTATATATGTCTTGCTTACTAGATAATAATGGAATGATGCACAATTTCAAATATAAATTAACCTAACAGTTGCTATGTCAATTTCTATTGAAATCGTGCATCATTTTCTTATTTGTCTGCTAAACTCCAGTGAAAATTCTCAAATTGAGGTAACTTGTCACTGATTAGATATCCATAAAAGGTCTCATTTAGGGACTGGATATAGTGGCCAAATAATATTAAATTCTAGAGACAAAAACAGAGGAAAATATATGTAAGCCCCTTAGCCTAAGCTTACTTGTGAAATTAATTCTCCATATGATCTTTAAAGTTCTATGAATTATTAGCATACTAAATAATACTTCGGCACATTCATTTGACTTTTAATAAAATGAACATTAACACTTCAGTGAATATTGGAGAAATACCTAAAAGTGGAAGGTAATGAAGCTTGAAATAAAAATATTTTAACCATCTTAAATACTCGCGTGACTTCACTGCTCTCTGGTTGTATGCCTTTGAAAACAAAAGTTAAACATATATTCTACCTTCAAGTTAGGGATCTCATCAATTAAGAATAAAAAATCTTCTTCCTCAGCCACTTTCCCCATCTCTCACGAGCATGAAAAGATTCTTGTTTTACTGGTTCTGATGCACAGTGGCCATTCCTTGTAGCTCTCTTGCATCCCACAGAGGAAATCTTTACAGGGAGCCAATATGCTAACTCTAGCACATTTTCTATTATGTCTCAAATATTGCCTTAAACTTCAAGTAAATACTTCAGGTATATAAATATTTAATGCCAAATTGTTAAGAAATATTGGGAAATAGTATATGTGGGTATCACTCTCACTGATTCACTATGAAAAATAAAATTTTGATCACCATTGCTTTGAGCAATTCTTAACTTGCCTATGTACAACTTACAGTAATTACAAGTTGGTGATGACCATATTTAGCGACATAGTTCTATAACCTATCATATGAAACTAATAGGGTTGGATAAATCCTTCACCCTCCTTATAACAAATTAGCTACACTAACATGAATAATAGATTTTACCCAACAGTAAGATGTACTAATGAAGAACGCAGACCCCATCTTTTAAAGAGATGGTTGAGACCGTGACATGCAGCTCTCCCCAAATGTTTTTTTTTCTTCTTTTATTAGGAACATTTTAGTTTTTAATGTAATTGATGAGAGTGTTGTCTGTTTTCTTTAGCACTGTTTGCTAAAACATTGCTTACACAAAGTGAGCCATTTCAGTTTGAAATGTCCCTGTGTTATGCTATGTTCATGATGCAGCTTAAACGACTAGCTCCCATTCTCCAGCCAGGCATGTCCCCTAAACCCACAGCTCCAGGGTTACTGTATGATAATCAAGTTAGAGTGGCATGGTATATTCCACTAAAAGAAATTTTATTGAGAAGGAGACTGTATTTTCTTTCTGCCAGTAAATGATATAGGCTGTCCATGATCTTCCTGACAATGTCAGCATGTTGACCAGGACATCTGATTGGAATTGCTGTCGTGCTTGCATGGAGAGATGATGGACAACATTCCGATAGAGAGGAAGTGGGCTGGGAGCAGCAGCTTGAGCCTGTAATCCCAGCACTTTGGGAGGCCCAAGCAGTAGAATCACTTGAAGCCAAAAGTTTGAGACCAGCCTGGGCAACATAGCAAGACCCTATCTCCTCAAAGAATACAAAAAATCAGCTGGACGTGGTAAGGTGCCCCTGTAGTCACAGCTACTCAGAAGGCTGAGATGGGAGCACCACTTGAGCCCTGAAGGTCCAGGATGCAATGAGCTATGATTGCACCACTGTGCTCTGTACCCTGGGCAACAAAGAGAGGCCCTGACTCTAAAGTTTAAATCTATCAATCAATCAAGAGTAAATGTGTCAACCCTTTCCCATCATTGAACTTAGATTACCTATTGATTTAACATTTAGATAAATTTGCACTTTGCTTAATAAATTCCTACTTCCATTTTATCAGAGGCTAGAACCAGCATTTTTTCTCCTGAAATTCTTTCTCCCTATTCAGTGTGCCAGCTATTTCTTTGTGTTTTACTTATAGTTATTCTTCCCACAATCCCAACAAGGGAGGTATGGGCTTATTCCTGCAAGAAGACAGACACAGGGAATTAAATAACTGGTTAAAATTCTCAGAACAAGAAACAAGAGGGGTATTCAGCTCTTCAGACTTTAACTTGGTACACTTACATGCCTTCATAAGTCAAGCTTTAAGGAAACAGTTTGGTCCCAAGCCGAGCTGTCATGATTGCAAACCTGCCTTCCCTGGGGGTTGCTTTTCTCTCCCTTTGTGTGTGGAACATGCTGGCCTCATGCTGCAGATACACAAAACCATGGACTATCTTCGGTGCCCTTCAGTGCACGACCATAGCTCATTCTCTAAAAAAGATATTTACAGATCACAGGAAGATGCCCCTCAAGGCACTTCTGGTTAAGTCAGGAACATACTTAGGTAAATAAATATGCAGGCAATTCCAGGACATTGTAGTGAGTGGTGCAGATGACATCTGATGTTGGGGAAATGCATTTGAACAGCATGTGATCTGTTCTTGGAAGATCAGAGAAGCATCTGCAGTGGATGTGAAATTTAAGCAAAGTACAGAGAATTAAGTGAGGGGTTAGCTTTGTGAAGCCCTGGTGAGGAAGATGCCTCAGACATTCAGATAACGCTAACTAGTTTGTACAGTTGGAAGCATTAGAAAGACAGGTAGAGTTTTGGTGGACTCTGTATAAGCAGGAATTGACCAATCCCCTAGGAGTGTTAACAAATTAATAAATACCAATTGTTTAAAATGTGAGTGGCAAGAATACAATGAAAAAGGAAATAATAATTATCACAAAGAAAAAATAGAGAACTCTAAAATTAAAAGGCATAACTTCTTTACCCAAACAGCCTTCTAAATTTTCAGTTTGCAATGATCTTACATTATTTGTTGAGCAATCTACATTGTGTATAAGACTTTAACATGCAGTTAAAATGTACGTGTTGATTTAGACAACAACTTGACGTTAAAGTGAAAAATTCTTGCTCTCCTTCTACCCCAGAATGTGCTTTCAAGTATCAGTATCTTACACTGTGCGTGTTCCCTTGGCCTCTGAAGCTGATATTGCGTTTCCTCTCTAGGTTGGAAGCACAGTTTTTTTCAGGTGCAGAAAAGGCTACCATATTCAAGGTTCCACGACTCGTACTTGCCTTGCAAATTTAACATGGAGTGGGATACAGACTGAATGTATACGTAAGTGTGATTTCTTCCACCTCAATCAGCAGTAACCTATTTACTGTGAATGTCTGAGAAGTGTTTACCACTAAGGGAAATAATGAGCAATTATTTTTAATTTCGTAATCCTAAGCTTTGGATGTCCTCAAAGTTTGGTTCCCTAGAACTGGCAGCATAAGCCTTGCGTGGACGCTGGGCTGTGAAGTCAGTTCTCAAGCCCCACCCTTGACCTTGAACAGGAGACTCTGGAGGGATACAGGGAGGAGAAAAGGGGGATGGTTTAGTTTAACAAGCACTCCAGGAGATTCTAAGGCACAGTAAAGTCTGAGAAACTGCTTGAAACCGAAGATAAGTGAATATTATATTTAACAGTCTTAGAAAACTTGTGTGTGCTATTATTCTTCTAGGATATTTGCATCGAATTACTAAAGAGAGGGTGAACCGAGTAATGTCATATGTCAGAGTCAAAGTAGAACTGTTTAAAATATTATTCTCACTATCATATGAAGTATATAGAAATTGATCATTCAAATACATGCTTATGGATCACAGTTTACTTTGTGGCTTTATCATGAGAATTAGAAAATATATATGGATGATTATTATGTGAATTATTGATTTCACTCCCTCTGAAGTTAAGTGAAATACAGTGGGATATTCTTACTATATTAAACATAAAAACATTTGGAGAATGTTATAAAATATCTTAATAGTATATGAGGTGTGACTTTTGGTTGTGTTTATTTTAAAACTATCATCTCTGCTCTAAATCACTACTCAAATTATATGTTCATAGTATATTTACATATATGTATATGCATGCACTCATATATATGCATGTGTTTCTCTATGTAATGGAGCTTGATAATATCAGATATTTGTTATGGTTACTAATTAGTGAAATAGTGAACAATAGTTTAAACAACTGCATGCACAAGTTTAAAATTGTAAACTTGTTTTATAATATGCCAATCCTTTACTTCAGGCATATATACAAACTTTATAAAGAATAGAGTGATTTGAGATATAGCATATACACTGCAATCTCATTTATTCCTAAATTATATTTTAAAGAAAATAAGAATCTATAATATTTCAGTTAAGTTTCTAAATACACATCCAATTTTTACCAAAATAATTAATTAAATTGCATAATAAATTTGCTAGTTTTCGCTAGAAAAAAATCAAGGCATGTATCTAAGTATGCAATAGTCTGTATAATTTATAAGGCTTGCTTTTAAGGATCTTTAACATATTTATTTTAGCAGTATAGCAGAAGTGTTTATTATTTTGAAGCTGTAATCTCTACTTTAAATTTTTGCACATAATTACCTATATGTAAATATATGTAGAATGGGTATAGCGGCTCATTCCTTGTAATCCCGACACTTTGGGAGGTCAAACAGGAGAAAAGCTTGAGGTCAGGAGTTCTGGTACAGCTTGGGCAATATAGCAAGACTTCATCTCTACCAAAAAATTACATATATATGTATATACGTGCATATATACACATACACACTGACTGCGTAACAACTTCCAAACTATTTTGGTCTATTTGTTTCTTTAGACACATGTGCTAACTTTACAATAAACAAAGTCTCCATGTTTCCTGATGTCGTTTCAGCTCATGCCTGCAGACAGCCCGAAACCCCGGCACACGCGGACGTGAGAGCCATCGATCTTCCTACTTTTGGCTACACCTTAGTGTACACCTGCCACCCAGGGTTTTTCCTCGCAGGTGGATCTGAGCACAGAACATGTAAAGCAGATATGAAATGGACAGGAAAGTCGCCTGTGTGTAAAAGTAAGTCTTTGATCACGGAGTGACATACTTTTCTAAAGAGCAAGGGGAAGGATTGGCTGCACATCAGGCTAGCTTCCATGTGTGAGACCCATAAGTCAGAGCGTGAGGGCTGCAGCATCGTCACCTGCCTCAGTCGTGCCTCATGTGCGTGAGCTGTGTCTGTGAATGTGCGTATCCTACGTGTTTATGCAATGGTGGCAGAGCTGAGTGGATATATAGTATAATTAGTATGCAATTAGTACATCAAAAAATGATTGTATTATTTTAAGCCAAAAGAGAAAAGTTATTTGGCTAAAGAAAAGCATTCTGAGTTAAAATGAAAATAATACTCAATATACTTTCATAAAAAAAGTAGTTCTTAGAGATGAAAATGAATAAATAGCAACAGGTATCCTGGAATATATAGATGAAACTCTGTGTTATTTTTAAGATCACATGCTGCTTGTGGTAAAACACAAGTTATGTGTTCCTGACAGTGATTCTATTTTTTAAAATTACAAAAGCAATTCACCTGGAAATGATCCATTAATTACAAATTTGTATGTTTCCAAGTGACAGTCATCAGCCTGGGTCAGATTTGATGATAGCTACACTTTCAGGTCCCCCCTGTCGCATATGTAATTTATAAATCCATGGAATATAAACAGCATAAACCAAAAATGATGGAGTGTGATAAAGTCACCGACCTTAGGTTTTATTTCCTGGAGCCTATTCATAGTTTTCGTATTAGGGATTTTAAAGAGACTTTTGTTTCCCTTGCCTTCCCTGTGAGAAACAGAAGAGTTAAAACTTTTAAAATGGTAACTTGTAGTTTGATATAAAACTATGAAAGCTACGAAATTATGAATCAAATCTAACTTTATAGAACAAAATGAACATTCTGCAATGGAAATAATTTTGTATTTTTCAATAGCAATTTATAAATCGATTGATTTGGGTCGGATATTGGACAATCAAGAGAGACTATAACATCATGGTTATTTGGGGTATTACCTTTTAGTATCTGGCAGGATATTCCACACAGGATATGAGAAAAGTCGTAGAAGCCACCCTCCTTTGCAAGGCTCTCTGTTGTAGCACTTTAAATGGAAATATAAGTAGATAGATATATATTGATTTTTTACCCTTAAACTCCGCTTTCCCATAAACACCAAGACATGATGTAAAGACATGGGTTCAAAATGTATATGTATAAGGTATTCATATAAAAATCTGGAGAAAGGAAAATTGCTTCAATTTGATATTTTTTCAAACTTACTCAAAAATAAATGTTTTTTTTTTAAATGATAATTTGTCTTTTTACTTGTAGGTAAAGGAGTGAGAGAAGTTAATGAAACAGTTACTAAAACTCCAGGTTTGTATACCAGAACAGTTACAGATTTCGATCAAATAAAGTAATTTGTTCTCTACTCTGCACAGTGAAACAATTTTCAAACTTTAAATTTCTGAATCCATTAGTCCATGACAAAGTTAATGTTTCAGTAATTTAAAACACTAAGACTACATGGAATTCTGTTTATTTCACAATAGTTTGTTGATCAAATAACATCACTTTACATGAGAAGAAAACCTTTGGTGTTATTACACACGGTTTCACTCAAACCTGCCTTCAGCATTTGGTAGGGAGAAATGAAGGCATTGATCATGCCATGTGGTATAATGGAGAGCCTTATAAAGAGGGTTGCAGTTTTTTCCTCCAAATGAGGAAGCTCATATTAATGAGGCTTTTTTACAGTGTAAGTTGTTCATTTGAACAGTTCAAAATGTGGAGCCCAAATTTTTTCCAAGTATCTCCATTCATTCAGGCATCCTTTGCCTTCTAAAATGTTAATTATAGTTTTTTGCTGTATGTAGTGCCTTGCTAAATGCCTTATGTAGCCAGTCGCAAAGATGGAGTTCTGTTTCCCGTGGAAAGTTTTCACTATACAAATTCGTCTGGCATATTGTATCTGTGTTTTAAATTTAAATTCTAAAATTAGCAAAATGTGTCCCAAATTATATTAAGTTGGGTATTTTGTTGTTGTTTTATTAGAAACAGAAAACCTCTGTAAATATATAAGATCACTTGACTAGTACTTTCTTTATTCAGGTTTTAACACTGTATTTTTGGACATAAGCTCTATTTTAGAATCAAACATGGAAAGAGTATTTGTAATGCTATTGTCAGGATGCTGTGTTACACATTTAATTCTTAGACAAGGCAAAATGTGCCAGTATGACTAAAGAGATTTCTCCAATCTGCATAATGAAGAATTTAAAATACTTTTTAAATCTTTCTAGACTATTTTATTTAAATATTACCTACAAATCACATACAGAAGTCAATGCTCTTTATCCAGGCAACAATTTCTTCAGTGGAAGAAAACACAATCTCTTTTTGTTATTGTTGTTGTATGTGTGTTTTGTTTTTTCTTTGCTTATTTTGTGTTTAAGATATTGAAATACCTAGACACTCCTTTTGTAGGTACAAACACTATCATCAATATTCCTTTTCTTATGCTCTTGGAAGGGAAGTGCTAATTGAATGTGATTCTTCATCAAGGTGGTACATTCTAGTACAGCTCAGCTATGTGGTTCTGTCTTATACTGCAGGCTGCCAGCAACAAGTGATAATAAAAGACCCAGAAAGATGACCTCTGCCTCATGACTGGTAGTCATATTTTAATACACAGACGCCAAAGACATTGGTTGTATCTTACCCTCCCCAGCCAGGCCTGGTCCATTCCTGTGAAACCTCAACAAGATTAACTTAAGTGAATGCTTGAACAAGTGTATTAGTACTTCAGAAAAGCATATAAATTCTAATTAGGGAAAACAATCTTTATGTGCGTTAAAGGCTATTAATTTTATTTATGGAAAATAAAGTCATTTTGAGGGTTGCTGATTAAAATGGGGGTCTCGGTTGTGCTGGCAATGGCTACGTTGATGTGTCTAAAATCAGTTATTTATAAGTAAATGTGTTAGATACTTGACTGGATATATCAGTTTTTAACTAATTATCACTATTATTATGAGGAAGTGGGGTCTACTCTAGGCCAAAGGAAGCTATTACCTTCTGTTCTTCTTTAACCCTTCTCTTGCTAGGCTGAGTTTTGTAGGTTTAGCCTGCCTAAGAAAACAAGAAAATGGCCATTTCGGCTGGAAAGAGAAGCATGGGTGCAGGCACAATACATTTCTGTCCTCATTGTTTGCCACTATACATGGACTTTCTAAAAAATAGTTTAGGGGGACATGAATCTTCATTTCCACCTAGGAACTCAAGTGATGGATTTTGACCAATTATGTTTATCATGAATCTTATCTAATTAAATAACCCATGCACATCATAAGGCAAAAAACAAAGAGAAACTTTGGAATCATCCTGTAGATTTATATATTACAGTTCATGTTAATGTGTGAAAATGGCAGGATTTTATATACATTTTTAAACAGACACATGAAAAATACGTTTTTTTCCTTAAGCTGTGAAAACAAGAGGAAATATCTCAATAATCTTTGCAAGTTTTCCTGTCGATGAATTCTATACTTTAAAAAGACTTTGTGCCTTTTACTGAATTTAAAAGGCATGTATAAAAGAAATATTTGAAATTCTTGGACCCATCTTTTCTTACTAATGGAATATTTTACACAAAGAGATTAAAGAAGAGCAGGAGAGCATGAATGGGAGAGATTGACTCTAATTACAAAATAAAAACGTCAGAAATGAAAGGCCTTTGTCTTTGTAAGTCAACTTGGTGCTGGGATATCCAAGCTTTCTCAGGGCAGGGCATTTCTGTCATATGATATATATCAGTTCTTCTGAGCCTTCCAAGTCCTTCAAATAGTAGACTTGGATATTATTGAAATATCAGTAGTGATTTCATGGGTCAGGTAAACATATTTCTTACTAAGCACAACAAAAACTAAACTAACATTAGAAGTACCAATTCACCATACCCCAGGACCTTGGAAGGTCTATTAAAATAGGTGTGCTTTGGCTTCTAATAAAAAAAAAAAAAAAACTACAAACACAAATGTCTGTTTGCATACCATAATAATCTTGACGCCTGCTTCTTTGAGTTCTGCACAAGCTATGAACCATGGTGCACTGGGCTCCCCTTGTCTTCCTCATTGCCCTCATCTGTGATCTCTTACTAGGAGTATTAGGCCCTCTATGCTTAGTAAAGTCTGAATTTATTGTTCTGTGTGTGCTGACATTCATCTGTTTCCCCACTTCCCACAGTTCCTTCAGATGTCTTTTTCGTCAATTCCGTGTGGAAGGGATATTATGAATATTTAGGGAAAAGACAACCCGCCACGCTAACTGTTGACTGGTTCAATGCAACAAGCAGTAAGGTGAATGCCACCTTCAGTGAAGCCTCCCCAGTAGAGCTGAAGTTGACAGGTAGGTCCCACAGAATTCACTGAATGCATGGTGTGAGCAGAATACACCTGTTATCTTTTCACGGAGACATGATCTAATGAGCATTGAGGACTTTCTAATGTTGTGTCAGCTTTGCTTATACTATAACTCATTGGAGCCTCTCCCTAGCCATGATAGGTTGGTATTATCTTCTGATTTTAAAGATTAGAGAACCGGTAGATTAAAGTGAACCAGTTTGCTCAAGATTATGCACATGAAGTATTAAGTCAAGAATCTGAGATTCATATCCAGTAATGCATGTCTCCAAACTTTATTCTTTTAAAACTTTTTTCTTAAATCATGGCTCATAATGAGATTTTTAAAATCACTATACAATTAATAAAATACAACAGCCTTGATTTATATGGCAGACACTATTTTAAGCACTGTGTTTGTATATCTTTTTCATTCTTACATTAATTCTGTGATGTAGTTATTTTCATTGTACACTTTTTGTAGAGACATTTTTTAATTAGCAAAATCAAATATATTATTTCTTATTCTTTCTGTGAAATGAGGATATTGAATGTAGTAGAGTGGATTATACCTATTAAAGATAGATAAGGATTTAAGAAGTGATTTTCAGGGGAATAAAAAGAAGCTCCTAGGCTAAAATTTAGAAATAAAAATAAAACTTCTGTTTGAGTTTTCTATTATCAATGATGTTATCATCTCTATATCACATTTCACATCAAATGGATTAAAGGGCTGAATTACTAACTCTTGTGAATTTCTCTAAGGTAAGCTTGACCTGCTGATCTTTTCACAGGCGTTTACAAGAAGGAGGAGGCCCACTTACTTCTGAAAGCTTTTCAAATTAAAGGTCCGGCAGATATTTTTGTAAGCAAGTTTGAAAATGACAACTGGGGACTGGATGGTTATGTAAGTACATGTGTGAGGTCTGTGACAAAGCGCAGGCTTTCTAACCATCTCTCTGTGCAGAGGAGAGGACTACGGATTGGAGGCTTCTGAGTAGACCAGTCTTGTGTCTGCCCCCTGAAAACTCAGCAGTCCCTCTCCTTGGCCACAGAGTGGCCATTTTACTCCTTCATTTTGTAATGGAAGAAACCAGGTCTAGAAGTGAGAAATAGGCTGGCCATCCATAAAGGGGTTGTTACTGCTGAGGACAGACTAAGACCTGGACTCCAGGATCTGTGATGTTACCGCTACGTTACACCCCGAGTGGTACAACCAGAAATTTTCCAAGACCACTTCATGACCATGCTGCTTGTTCTAAAAGAAATCATTCTCAGATAAGTAGAGAGATTTAAGATGAAATATCCTTTTTTGCAAGTTAACCGTTTGTGTTCTAATTCACTATCTAACTTAAGAGTAGACTGCTCACATGATGTACCCTGCCCAACAGCTGGGACACAAAGCGAGTTTTACATAATGTAGATTATTTCTTAGTTCAT
Source organism: Alouatta palliata (assembly GCA_004027835.1). Taxonomy (NCBI): domain Eukaryota; kingdom Metazoa; phylum Chordata; class Mammalia; order Primates; family Atelidae; genus Alouatta; species Alouatta palliata. Next base: position 39,734 of record PVKV010004000.1, on the reverse strand, counting down.
ACGTTTGCTTCTGTTAGAAAGTATAGTCAACATATATTGTAAAATTGACTACCATTTTCGAGATCAAAATGAGATTGTGAGCATTTACATACATCAGTTGAAGTTCACTTCTGTGTTGATTTCTGATCTTTAACTATAAATTTGTCACCAAAAGGAGTGCCAAAAATAAAAAATATTTAACCAGTAGTATCTCAATATGGGCTATGAGTTTTATTAAAAGATATATTAAAATAAGATATTATTCATCCCTTTGTATACCTTTTTATTTCTTTTATTTCCTATATGTCAGGTATCATCTGGACTTGAAAGAGGAGGATTTACATTTCAAGGTGACATTCATGGAAAAGACTTTGGAAAATTTAAGCTAGAAAGACAAGGTAAATTATGCTTAGGATATTTTTTAAAGCCAATATCATTTGGCTTTCAAATAACTTTGGTAAGAAGAAATGGAAAAGACGACTTTAACAGAAACGTAAACAAAATAATAGGAGAGACTAACGTATTTTACAGCTGAATGAAAAAAATATTTTTAATAGCAAAATAGACAAACACAAAGCTGGAAATAATACAATAAGTATGCCAGACACCCAAAAGCTATTAAAAAATAAGGGAGAAAAAGATGAAAATCAAAGGATAACTATATTACCCTAAGAAACTAAGAGTTCTAAAAGTAAAAAAAAAAAAAAAAGAAAAGAAAAGAAAAATGTAAGATAATTAAAAATAGCCAGCAAACATATAAAAAGATCCTCAAAAATATATATACTTATATATAGTAACAAAGATGATTATTTTTACTTATCAGAACGGCAAAGATTAAAATATGGTTTTGGGTTTACAGTAGAAAAAGAGCCTCATGTTTAATTTTGGTGAATGTATGTTGAATTTGTCAGTAGTTTTTTCATCCAATAATTCTCTCTCCCGAATTTTTTAATCAAGCAAATGTGAAAATTGTTTTCTGCATATTCAGGCATGCCCAAAGCAGGATTATTTTAAGAGTGGAAGTTGGAAATAACCTCTGCATGTTGAACAGCTGTCCTAAAAGAATTGCTTCAATGAGTATTTTTATGCAACAAATTATACTGTCTATGAAAAAATTGTTATTCAGTATATTTCTTTAAAAATGAGGACTATATATTGATGTTGAAGGAAGTTTGGCTTATACATGAGAAAAAAACTTATTCTACATAGATAGGCAGACAGATGGATCCTCCTTCCTTCTTTACAGCTTTCTCTACTATTTGATTTTTGCCTTAGTAATTAAAGGAGAAACATATGTGGAGACAATCATTAGATCTGAATGTTACCTCCTTTGCTTGCTATTTGTCATCTAGAATGAGTTACAGTATTCTCTAGCCTATTTCTTCATCTGAAAGCTCAGTACAGAAGTTCCTAAGATTGTTATGAGATTGAGAGACCACAAAGGCATTGCTTTGTTCATGCTAAAGCTGTTTTTGCACAGACGTCGTTATACTTGTTAGAACCCATAAATAAAAGGAAATGAATTTTTGTAATAACATTGGTACCATATTTCTCCTACTTGTAGAATACTCTTCACACATTAGTTTTCTAAAGTAGAATATTACCATATAGGCTTTGATACCAGAGCCACCTTTCAGAGGAATGTGAGTGTACAATTTTGTGATGATTACCACTGATGAACTTACTTTGTAAGACTTTTATCAAAGTGCTGAATTAAAAAAAAAAAAAAGTCTGCTTGGCCTGTAGAAAAGAAAAAAAATTGATTTATAAGGATAACTAATCATAAAATAATTCCACTATCCCAACCACAGTATTATTAAATAGAAGAGCATTATAATGTTGGCAATGGCTGAGATTATGTTTTAAATTGGGTTATATTATTTTGAGGTAATGAAACAGAATAAATGCATTAGACCAACACTAATGATGGGTAATGATTTTTTCTCTCGCTCTAAGCCAAATCCTGGAGTTATTTGTCCTCCTTTCTCTCTGTAGCACACGCTCTAGTAATTTTGTTTAAGGACACCCTAGTGAGCTGTACAAGATGCTGTGTAGATGTCTGAGTTTACTGATCCAATGAACTTGACCTGAACTATAAGTTTGCTTTTACAAATTTTCTTTGCATTACCTCATTTCTTTTTAATCTAAGAAAATAACAGCTTGCTTTAACAAGGAATTTGTATTCTTATATGATGATGAGCTTATTGTCAGGAAAAACAATTTACTTTACAAAATAATTTGACTCACAAGTAAGTCCCTCCTTTAACTCATTAGAAAAGTTTAAGTAATTCTGCAACAACAATCATTCATTTAAGAATGATGGCAAGCATCTATTTTTATGGATAAAAATAAACAACCTCCTAATTTTCTCTATTCAGTAGATAAACCAAAAAACGTGATTGTCACTAAATGGATACTAAAACAAAATTAACTTGAAAGACAACTTTAATGCAAAAATTTGCATAAGAAACTTAACAATAAATTAGTTTCCCCATTAAAATGGAATGACCCACCCCTAACAAAGAATGAAAGAAAATACATAAAATTATGTACCTGATAAGTGACTTGTATCCAGAATATGCAAAGAACTCTTATGACTCAATACAGAGACAAATAACTAAAAAATTGACAAAAAATTTAAATAGATATTTATCTAAAGGCATGCAAACAGCAATAAGCCCATGAAAAGATGTTGGTTATACTCATCATTAGGGAAATGAAAATCAAACACAGGGGGATACCACTTCATGTCCACAAGGATATCCATGATCTAAAAGTCAAATAGCAAAGGGTGGCAAGCAAGCAGAGGAACTGGAACTGTCATACTTTGCTGGGGAAACGTGATATGATGCGGCTTCTCTGGAAACACTCTGACAGTATGTCAGTTGAGTTACTGTAAGCTCCAGCAATTCTACTCCTACATGTGTAGCCAAAAGCACTGAAAATATATGTCACACAAAAACTCATACGTGAATGCTTAGAGCAGAATTATTTATAAATAACCTAAACATGAATATAACCAAAATGTCTATCAATGGATGAAAGGATAAACAATATGTAGTACAGCCATGCAATGGAATATTAGTTAGCACTGAAGAGGAATAAAGTGCTGATGAATGCTACAACATGGATGAACCTTGAAAACATTATGCTAAGTGAAGAAAGACAAAAAAGGCCAAATATTGTATAAATCCATTACAGGACGTGTCCATAACAGGCAAATTCATAGAGACTGAATATCAGTTAGTGGTTGCCTACGGCTGAAGGTTGGGATGAAGAATAAAGATGGAGGAAGAATAAAGCTAAGGGATGCTGAGATTCTTTGGGAGGGACAGCAGTCTTCTAAGTGAGATTATGGTGATGATTGTACCATCCAATGAATACACTGTAAAAGCCTTGGATTGTATATTCAGCTTTAGTGGATGAATTGTATAGGACAGTCATGCTGTGTATCATGACATATTAGTCAATGAAAGATCTAGTATACACCAGTGACCCCATAAGATTATAATAAAGCTGAAAAATTCCCATCTCCTGGGTGGCTCCATAGCTGCTGTAATGTCATAGTGCAAGGCATTACTCATGTAGGAACCACTGGCTGTACCTATAGCCTGAATGTGCAGTAGGCAAGACCATCTAGGTGTGTGGGTGCACCCAGTGAGGTCACAAAATTGCCTCATGAAGCATCTCTCAGAATGTATCCCCAACATTACGTGCTAGAGGCCTGGATGTGCATTTGTTTAAATAATGCTCTTTAGAAAATTGAACGACCTAGCTTATCAAATATGCAAAGATACTCACTCTCTTAAAGAAGTGTAAATTCAAAAATAACTAAGGACTGTGTTTGATTTATCATCGTAGTAGCAGCAGCAGTTGCAGTTGCAGCAGTCACGGAACCAATAATAACGTGGAGGGAAGGCAATGAGAGGAGAAGGAAGGAAAAGGGGAAGAGGGAGGAGGAGAGGAAGGAAAGGAGGGTAGCTGAGGGATCCCACACAAGCTATCCATGTGTTATTGTAAAGACCCTCACACGACAATGGTTGAATGAAATTGCAGCGACTCTTAGGACAGCAATTAGGTAGGGCATAGCAACACTAAGAGGTACCAATTCTGTTCGTCAGTAGTTCTACTCCTGAAGATTTGTCCTATGTGATAGTATAGTCTCCTACTAATGTGTACACATGGGCAACAGATTTCACTGCAGCATTATAGAAGATGCTGAAACCACCCTAATTGTCCTTGGAAAGTTCACTGGCTAAATAAATGTTGTTATATCTAATAAATAGAATACTATACAACTTAAAAAATTAAATCTGATTCAGATGTGCCAATAGAAGAGCCTCAAAAACATACTGTTAAGATTAAAAAACCACGTACACAAAATGAAAATAATATTACCAATTATAAAAATAAGAAAGAAATAATAACTAATATTTAGAGTACATTGTTGGAAGAACAATTTTTAAATCCTTCAACTATAAAGAGGAACTGCCTTATAGGGCAAAGCATGATTTATTTTAATTTTCCTTTATATTATTTGTTTTCATATCCCTTCATGACATTTTAATTACCACCATGTGTGTATATTAACTTTCAAATTATTCAAACAAGGGTAAATAACTAAAATTAACTAGAAGCTGCTGGCAGTATGATAACTTCACAGTAAGTTCGGTTATATAATCCACAAAGACCTTCATCTGTGTTGTTTTTTGTTTTCATGTGAGGTGTCTTGTGACATGTAGATTTACCACTATTTTATTATTTGGAATTTTGATATCTATTATGGACAAAAGCATGCAGCTTTGTTTTCAGATAACAGAAAGTCACTGCAGTTAATGTAAGCAGAATACACATTTATGAGAATGAGGCAGATACTCCCAGAATTACAGAAGAACAATGTATGGCGATGTAATGGAAACTAAAAGATATTTGGGTGCTGAAATGCTATAAAGACATAATTTTGTTTTTTTAATTTCACAAATATATATTGAGTGCATACTGTGTTCTAGGTTTTATTGCAGGTTCTGAGGATTCAAGGGGAAAGCTAACAACAAAAAAACAAAAACAAAAACCCTGGCTTCAGGGAACTTACATTTTGCGACTCTGAGTCCGTCTGAACATTCCCTCTGTGCCAGGCATTGTTGTAAGCACTTGAGAAGTACTAACATTTGATTTTCACAACCAACCCATTAAGTTGGTGCCATCTGAGTAGGGCACCAGCGCTCTCTGTCAGACAGCACCACCCCTGGTCACCAGATATCATTGCTACCACCGTGGCTGCTGCTGGGACCATCCACGAGGCACATACTTTGCTCTCAGGGCTCTAGAACCCCTTCAGCCAGTGGAACAAATTTTAAACCGTCTCAGAATGTTTCGCATTCCTCACTTCCAATACAGTGCCTGCGGTGAGAACACCTAGTTGCCTTCACTCACTGCATGTCCGTAACCCAGGTGCTCAGATCGCAAGAGAGCAAGTGTCTGGCATTTTTCTTTTGCATGGTAATGGGACAAATCTTAAAAAGATATGTAGTTGCAAAAGCCAACATTATTCCAAAATATGTTCCTGCTAGACGTTAAGATGGTAGGCAGTCATCATCCTGCATCTATGGAAGCAAATGGCAAATAATATCATTTGAAAGTTTTCATATGAAAAGTAAAGAATCTTGATACACATAGTGATTTAAAGATTTTAAATATTTGATTGATTTTTTTTTTTGCATTTCTGGTTTATGAAACAATAAATAAAGCAACATCTCTGAATTTGACATTTTATAAATTCTGAAAATATGAAAACCAGATCAGCTTCTTCTCAATTCTGCTATATTGAGATGACGCCACTCATAATTCATTGCACACCTGCATTAAGTGACTCCATGCAATTAGGCCAAAAACCTCTCAAAATTATATTTTGTTAATAAGCTCTTCAAAAACTACATTTCTTCTTTGGCAATAGTTGCTTAATAAAGGTTTGTGGATTTGAATTTTTAATGTTTTCCTCTCAGTGGCACGCAGTAAGACACTCCATAGTTACGGATTACAGAATGGATGATTCTATCACCTTCATGACACTTGAAGTATTTATATATACATAATGCATTTGTGTGTGTGTGTGTGTATACACACAAAAATTTAAAAAGTTATATTTCAGCATTATTTTGTGTCTTCATGGAAATTTGCATTGTTACATTGAGCTATACTTTTCTTTTGAATATTTCTACACTCTGCAGTGAATTTCAGAATCTTCCTAAAATAAAGGCAGATGATACCATCCTATTCCCATATGAAGAATGCAATGCCATTTTTATAGATAACTGGGATATTTACATAATTTCAATGACATGTTTTGCCAAGTCTGGCCTTAGGACATAAGAAAACAGCAAATGTTATTGATCCCTGAATATAGAAAAAGCATATAAATGCTTCCAGTTAGTTTTCATGAAAGTATCTATAACTATAAACAAAAGTCAGAATGTATCATGACCCTTTTTGTCTTTCTCACATTTCAAATGTTGAGCCTCTTTCATAGCATTCTCCAGTGTTAGTAGGAAACGGTTTTTTGCTCTTGGTCATTATGTGGATACTAAATATTGAGAAAAGAGTATCAGTTGGTTGCCTGTGAAATGGCAACTCTGCTTCTTGTACAGTTCATATCCATTTATAAAATTTATCGTGCATATTTATTTGTTTAAGCAGAATACAGTAACAACAGATTAAATGTTTTCTTTATCTTCTAGATCCCTTAAACCCAGATCAAGACTCTTCGAATCATTATCATGGCACCAGCAGTGGCTCTGTGGCGGCTGCCATTCTGGTTCCTTTCTTTGCTCTAATTTTATCAGGGTTTGCATTTTACCTCTACAAACACAGGTACTGCCGAAACACCATTTGTTTGAGAATGTTGTGAGTGTAAACTCTGGGTTTAAGTCATGGACATGCTCTTGTGCTCACATGCATGCGTATTTTATATTACTATGAAACGTTCTTTAATTTTAAATCAACTTTTGAGTTCCGAGGTACATGTGCAGGATGTGCAGGTTTGTTACCTAGGTAAACATGTGCCATGGTGATTTGCTGCACAGATCAACCCATCACTCAGTATTAAGCCCAGCATTCGCCAGCTGTTCTTCCTGACACTCTCCTTCCCCCCAACCCCTCCACAGGCCCCAGTATGAGTTGTCCCCACCGATGTGTCCATGTGTTCTCATCGTTCAGCTCCCACTTATGAGTGAGAGCAATGCTCTTTCCTCCACTAACAATGCTTATTCTTCAAGATTTTTTTCTTGTCTTTTTTATTGTTTTCTGCCCTACTTTTTAAGCAGGCCACATCTAAGAAATAAGAGAATAAACGACTGAGTTGAGAAATAATATGCTTTTTTTCTTTCATGTTCAATTGAGACATGAAATAAAGGATTCTATCTCTATTTTCGGCCTCCATGGCCAGCCATGAGACCCTTTAGAAGGCATTTCAACCTTTCAGCAAAAGGTTGAAAAGAATGTTCTCTATGGCCACTTTTAACTCTGTCAGTCTATGATGGATAAATGTTTCACTGATTCTTTCCTTCAACAAATAAAAATTTAGCTTTTCATATGTGGTAGGCAATACAGATGTACCATTTCTTGAAAAAGTGTTCTGAATATGGATTAATTGGCAAAACTACTAACTACAAAATATCAAAACTTGGGGACAACGAACTTTAATGAACTAAATCCTTTCCTTGGGATTAATGTGGATGCCAGAAGGAAAGAATTGTTTTGGAGGAACTATAAACTCCTTGGACATTTTATCTCTACATGGATAATACATTACCTGGAGGAATCTGCAAATGCCAGACTACTCTAAAATACTACCTGAAACGGTAGCATTAACTACAAATAATAAGAAATAAATTATGATCTCTGGAAATAAAATTACATGTGTTAAATAAATATCAGTACATAATATGTATATTTCACTTAATTCTGCTTAAAATAAAACAGAAAAACTGGCATGATACTATTTTTTAATAACTCATGAAATAGCCTCCTTAAATATATGCTTTCTTATATCTGGTTTTGAAATACACAATAGAGAGGCTGTTGCTTCACAGGTGTGTTAGCTACCTGTACCTGTGCCTTTATTGCATTTCCCCAGCAATGAGGGGACTGTGGCAACTTGTGATCCAGATGACCAGGTCTTCACTTGGTTAATGAGGGGCTGAATTTGCTTGCTAACTATCACTGCTAGTGCATTTTCCAAGCGCAATGTTGTGGACCTCTCCCACTCCAGAGGCGGTTACGAACTGCCTTTCTGCCATTTTCTCAGGGTCATGCACTGCTTACTTCTCTTTTTCTTAATGAGCATGTGTAACATAAGGAAATCGACGAGTAAATCACTCGGCAGACGTTTCTCGACACCCGATGTCAAATGACGTCTTTGTGAGCATCCTTATGTCCATTAAAGTTCTGTTTTTGCCACTTGGCACAGTTTTTTTTATTTGGTTTCTTCTGGAATAAGGAAAGAATAATAGGAGCCAGAGCCAGATCAGACATGATTCTGTCTTTTCAATCTGAAAATCCCCTAATTCTCTAATCATACATTGTGTGGAGGGGTTTTCTTTTAACCAGAAAATGTGATAAGAGTTTAATAATGAGTATAGTTTCTTTTCTATAAACAGATTCATTTTTAACTCAACAAAGACAAAATAAAAAATAACTTGTTGTGAATATTAGTAATGACAGTGAACTAAAAGCTTAAACTTGCAATTTAGTTTAATGTTACAGCCCTAAAGGCTAAGTATAGGCCCACATCCTTATTTTACAGAGTAGCAGAGAGTTTCGTGACTTAACCAAGGCTGTACAACTTATCAATGATAGATAGATGTCCAAAACTAAACCTATCAAATTCAGCCTTTGAGATATTCCCAATTTCCCTGGGGCATTTGTAGGTAGCACAAATAATTCCTTGATCCCAGTAACCCAGGAAGCTGAAGTGGGAGGACTGCCTGAGCCCAGGAGGTCAAGGTTAAAGTGAGTGGTGCTCGTGCCACCACACTCCAGCCTGGGCAACAGAGTGAGACCCTGTCTCAAAAAAAAATTATTTGATTTTCAAAATTGCTTCACTTTTAAAACCCATTTTATACTCCCAGTCACTAGTTTAAACAAATAAACTGACATGTATGCAGGTGTGGACGCCTCCTTCTCTGCAGACGTCCTGGCTGTACTACTCCCTGCTCTGTAGACGTTATCTCCTGCATACCGTCCCAGCTGCGAAGTCTGCAAATGAAACCAGGATGCTAATGATTTGTTTTCTGTTTTCCTTAGAACGAGACCAAAAGTTCAATACAATGGCTATGCTGGACATGAAAACAGCAATGGACAAGCATCGTTTGAAAACCCCATGTATGATACAAACTTAAAACCCACAGAAGCCAAAGCTGTGAGGTTTGACACAACTCTAAACACAGTCTGTACAGTGGTATAGCCCTCAGTGCCCCAACAGGACTGATTCATAGCCATACCTCTGATGGACAAGCAGTGATTCCTTTGGTGCCATAGACCACTCTCCCTTCCACTCTGGCTTTACTGCAGCGACCTTCAACATTGTCTACGGGCATACGTGCCGTGGGGATCTCCACTCCCATGTGCCAGAGTCTTCTGCAGATCTAACGACATGTGCATTTTCTTTCTGAAAGTGGGTTCCAAATGCCTGGCTGCATCTGTCTGAAATCAAGGCACACTCCAGGAAGACCGCTGCGTCACGCCGACATGTCATACTCAATGCCTCAGACTTTTCTGTTTCTGTGTTGCTGGGATGCCTTTCAATGCAATCTTCTGGGCTCGTGGATACATCCTTCAGGTGCAGTGACAAAATGGTAGTAGCACCACAATAAGTGTTCTCTTGTGTGTTTTTTTTTTTTTTTTTAGCCCCCACGAACACAAATTCTCTGAAAAAATAAAATAAATTAAAAAGCTTTCTGGAAGAAGACACCTTTCTGATATAGGCATACACTTACAAATGCTTCACTCTGTCCTTCCGAGACCTGACAAGCTTCGAGGACCTCACAGCTCCCCTGTGTGTTCATGTCTAGGGATGTTTGCAAATTTCCCAGTCAGCTGTTCTCTCGCAGAGTTTTTGATGCACAATTTTTTGCACTAATGTGTTATGAATGACTAAGATTCTGATAAAAAAATAAATTACGTACACAGGGTTTATACACACTGTCCATTGTATATAAGCACTCTTTCATGTTGTCAAGCTAAACATTCCACCATCAGCTTAGTTGGAGTGTTAGGGAAAACCATTCCCAGATATGGCACAGATTTTAAAAGGAAATAGAGTATTGACGAGATTTATTTTGTTATTGCTTCAAGTAGCTCCCTTTACTTGTTGAATTCATTGAAGAGGTCCAGTGAGAAAAAAATGGAAGCCTCCTTATTTCTCATGGTTTTCTCCTTTACTACCATCCTCCTCCAATTACTGCCTCTCCGATACTACTTAAAAGCAGGGGGGTTGCAGAAATTTCTATTTGCCATGTAAAACTGTGAATAGTAATTTATTTTAGATAGCTGATGAACTTGTGGGTCTTAGCTCACAATGCAGTCTTCCCTTTTGCAGTGTTTTTTTTTTTTTTTTCTTTTACTTTGCCATCAATCTTTGGTATTGCATTGAAAGACAATATACCACAGTAGCACCTTGAACTCAGTGAAAATTGTTCAGAATCAAAATACTAAGTGTTCTTTTAGAGGGAAGGAAAAATTACACACACTCTCCTCTCATGATGATATATTTTATACATTCATTTGTTATTTGTTTCATGCTTTATTATTCCAGAGGGAAAGGTAATTTCAGTGACTTATCAAGTTTAAATTCCGTTATAGGTAGATGACAAGTATGACACAAACAAAATTGTTATTATCCCCCAAGATGAATAAAAATCAAAATGCGAAGTAGAAGATGTGACTGTGAGGATGTTTATGTAACAAATTCAAAGTGAAGATCATGTTTATTTTTACTTATACTTGTTTGATAAAACTGTTTTTGAAAAGATAATGCCTATTTTATTATTTGAGATTTCAGTACCTATTCCAATTGTGGCAAATTTTCTGGGTTTCACATTTCAAATTGGCATTGGTAATAGAAATGTCAGAATGTTCAAAGTGGCCTTCACTTTGTCAGAGTGAACACATTCACACCTAGCTTTAAGACTGATTTATCTGTTGGTCTACTGAATGTTTCCACGTAGAACATCAAATGTGAAAGAGGAAAAGCGGTCAGGACGATAGGGCATTCTTTTGAGAGTCACGCGTTTTGATTTGGACGTTTCCGCAGAGCTCAGCGCCCAGTGTTGTGTTACTCGCCGGAAGGGGCTCCGCTGTTGGGTGACTCCCTGGCCTCTCTTAGGTACTCCTTTGTCTTGTGAACTCCATGCTGTTGGATTCTGTGTTATTACGCTGAATTCTCCGCACATCCTTTTTCCCTGGCCAACCTCCCACATCCTTGGAGATTTGCTTTGCCAATGGGAATCCTTACATGGCTGTTTCACAGTAGACTGGACGAGGTCAGCGGGAGTTGTGCTCCTAACACATACATTGAACAAAACAAAGAGAAGACGATGGAAAGTGTGAGGAGGCTCGTGTGCAAGGGAGAACAGGGTTACTATATATATTACGTGTATATATAAACATACATATATATAGATATATATATATATTGTACATATCTAAGTTTGAGTCATTCAAACTAGGTGCAAAATGCTGACTTCAGAGTCTGAATTACTGTCTCTGTTCCCACATCCCTGACCTGCTCCCTGGTAAATGATGCTATGAAATCCTGAAATGACAGGACGTACATACATACATACAAGAAACCACATATCAGATTAGATATGATTTTCCTTTGTGTGCAAGGTTAAACTGTCCTAGGGTTGCCAGTTTGAAGCATGTTGTTTAAATGAAAAAAAAAAATCAGTGAAATTCTCTTGTGAGAATTCTGCCTAGTTTCTTCCTAGGGCCGTGTGCAGTGTTGAACAGAGGCCCCACGAGGTGTTGGAGGATCTCATTTTAGGGCAGTCAGGAACTGTGCTTGCTGAGTTAGGTCTAGAAGACTCTTCGTGGAAGGCAACTGGAACAGGCGTGAGAGACGCGACCACACGCTAACACAGGACATGTGCTTCAGAGCTGTTTAAAACTGCTGCTTGTTTTACACACACATCTTGCCTTTTTTCAGGCTAGCTGCAATAATTTTTTTCTTCTGTAAAATATTTTGTAAACAACAACAAAAAAAGCTATTATAAAAAGGGGATTAAAAAAAAAAGAACGCTGGCATTATGATCAGGAAAACCCATTGTCATCGCTGACCCTCCCTCCCGCCCCACCACACGCTGCTGTCACGACGTAGGTGCGAAAGACCTTTTTGTACAGAGATATATTTTTTATGAAAAATTTGTAAAATTATTAAATATGCTGTAATTTTTTGATTAATGTAGGTACATTGTTAAAAAAATAAATGTTTTTACAATACAGAACTGTAATTTTCCCAATAATGTAAAATGTACCATCTCTAGCTGATTTTCAGTTCCAATCCTATTACACATGTATTAATATTAAAGTGGCCTGTTAAAATGAACAGTATCTTTTTTTGTCAAAAAAATTATAAAGAGGGTGTAATATAGCCTGTGCAATGCCACCAATCTTTAAAGCAAATCAGAGTTCTAATTAAATATTTAATTTTAGATTTCTATTTTCGTGTGTGATTTATTCTCGATTTAATATGCACACCTGAGTCCCTCGCAGGGGAGGGAAAGAAGAAGAGTCTTCATAATGAGCCTTTATGGTATTCAAAATGAAGCTCCATATTTTTCCCAAGACATTCCCATCATCGTCATGATTAGTCAACAGCGCACTTAGCAGGAACTGTGATACACAGAATGGTAACGTTGAAAGCGACAGATTTCTTGATGGTTTGCGTTAATAACAGTAAGAGCACTTGGTTTTCTACAAACCAAAACCTATGATTTTTATGATTTCTTTTCAATTTGGCAGCTCTGTTTGTAAACAGTCACAACACTAAAAAAATGACACGTAGAGAATTACAGACCTACTTAATAGAGCATTCGCAATATCACGCTTAAAGAAGGCTCTAAACAAGCATACGGCTTTTAAAATTCAGAACCAGCCTTCCGTCCCCTGTTCATTTGTGGGCTGAGAGAAAACACAATGCTTTACAAGTCCTTGGTGGCTCATCACGCTGAATGTCTTGCGGTTAAACAGAATAATACACTAATTTCTCTGAGAGTCAAGTTATTGCAAAATGAAAAACAATCAATAACTTAAAAAAATAGCACTGCGGTGCTTCGAAGTGACGAGGTTTTGATGTCCAACTTGAAATCTGAATCTTACTGGCCAGCAGTTGCATTTAGGTGCCATTTATTTGAGGAAATACTGAGGGCAAGACACTGCGCTTTGTGACTTGCACACATTACAAAATCCCACAATCCAAACAAGTGGGTTTTGCCACTTTCATGATTTAGATGAAGAAGCAGAAAGTTACATAAGTTAACTGATTTACGTAATGATGCACAGATGGGCAGAGGTGATAGGACAGTCAGGTTTCTCTTGTTTCAACATTCTTCTTTTTCAAGAAATCATCACATTATTAAATTCATCCATTATTTCCTTTCTTATGAAATTAATATTTTTTCTGAGTTTTTCTGTCGTCCTACCAGTGAATCTTCTTTTGCTTCATTGGGTAAATAATTACCACAAGCTAAGAATTCAAAGAGAAATAAGTACTCTCTATTACTAATTTTAACATTTCGCAGATTGCTCATACATAATATACCCTCGTGAGTTATTAACACAGTGAGTTGAAGCTTTCTGGGTCAACCAGAAAATAGTGATCCTGCAATGTGTTCCACCCTACAGTTCTTTAAAATAATAAATAAAATCTGTCTTGCTCTGTGCCTTGGTTGTAGTGCTTTCCTAAAATTATGGGGGTTCTATAATTATTTGATGTACTAAAGGATGTAGAGTAGGCAAGGGTGTTACCATCCACAGCACGGACGCCTGTGGCTGTTGAAACCCAGTTTACGTCCTCTTCTTCTGTGGGAATGGCACCTGGACGTCCTCTGGGAGTCACTCCTCCCGATGACAGTCAGCTTTGGTGAGCATTGCTCATAATTCCTCCACTGTCCCCAGCCGGGTGTGGGGGAAGCACACTCCAGTGGTTGAGCTGGGGCCGCTCCTCTCCCAGGAATCGGAGCCTGACCTCCAGGGCACAAACACGAGGTACATTTCGCTGAATTTACCCTCAGGCCCTCAACCCGCACCCTGCCAGGAGATCACTTTCTTTCCACAGGGCCACTTGCATTCCCATGACCTAGCCACCAGGCTTTTCTCTTAATTCTGGGAGCTACCCCATATCTTTCTATAAAACTTTTTTTTTCCTTCAAGTTATCCAAGGCTTAGTTACTGTTACTTGCAGTTAAGGAACTAAACAGCCATAATTACCACGTAGATTGAGAAAGAACCTGAGATTCACCCTGGCTCACAAAGCCTCCATGTGGCCAACAAGTGAGAGAGACTACACACTTCAAATCCACTCTCCTGCAAGCGTGAAACACCATTCCTCAGCTCCGCTGTCTCTAATGATATAATGACAGATTAGTAGGCCTAAATGACAGTCACAACTGCTCAGGTGTCTGAGAGAGTTACTAACAGCCTTCTTTGCTGCACTTAATCAAAACCCTTCAGAGGAGTGAATGCTTCCAGATGCACGTGTCCAACCAGAGGACCTGGAAGCCAGTGGCTTTCAACAAACTTTGTATTCTTTAGAGGATGGCAGACACCCACTGTTTACTGCTTTTCACTACTAAGATATCTCGGGCTAAAGGATAGCAAGAATTGTTTTGCAATGCTGCTGAGAAGACCTGTTGGCTTGCTTGTTTTAAGTTGTTGTTCTTTTGTGGCTATTACAGCAACTTTTAGTTTATCACAGAATTTCTAAAGAGAAAAAAAAAAAAACTTTCCTGGTTTTTTTTTTTTTTTTTTTTTTTTTCCAAGCTGTGGGGACTCCTTAGTCCATGGGATTGTATATAAATTAACTATTTAATTGGGGCTGGGCATGCTGGCTCATATCTGTATTCCTAGCACTTTGGGAGGCTAAGGTGGGAGGATCGCTTGAGCCCAGGAGTTGAAGACCAGCCTGGGCAACATAGGGAGACCCCGTTTCTGCAAAAAATAAAAACAAATTACGAGGCAGTCATGATGGCATGCACAGTCATGGTTGCATGCATCTGTTTTCCCAATATCTTAGGAGGCTGAAGTGGGAGGATCACTTGAGCATGGAGGTCAAGGCTGCAGTGAGCTGAGATCCTGTCACTCCACTCCAACCTGAGCAACAGAGGAAGATCCTGCCTAAAAAATGTATATACATACATATATATATATATATAATTGTACCTAACTGGAAAGAATAAGACATGTATCAAGGGAATTACCTGACATTTCTGCCCACTATTACTGTGTTCAGTGATTCCTGAGCATTGGAACGCCACCCTGTGTCTGGAGGTCTGGGGGCAGCCCAGGACAGGTCTGCCTGCCTGCATCAGGTTCCAGCTGTGTTGGAGGTGCCTTACAAGCTTGGTGCATGGGTGTGGAGCTGTTTCGGATGCTGTCATGAGAGACTCTGGTGTTCAATTCTGGTCAACTTTCATGTCCAGGCATCTCTAGGTCAATAAGCACAATCTTTTTTGGTAAAGTTGGTGAATCTCAATTCTCTACAAAGGCATGGGTCAAACTATCTGCAAGTAAAGTGGAGCTGCATGTATTTATACAGATAAATCCTGCAAACGTGCATTCCACTTAAGGAAAATGGGGTTGCAAAAGAATGTGGAGAGTATAGATCCGTTTATCAAAATGACGAAAATCACTTTAATAATGTGTTATTGCAAAGGGAGGCACATATATATATGCAATCCAATTATTAGAAATGCACAGAATGAAATAATACCATATTCAGATTAGCAATGACTCCTAAGGCAAGAGAATGAACAGTGCATTTGAATGGTGCTGCATGGGGAACTTTTGCGTTGTCTGAAATGGAAACTTGGGAAAGTTATTTAGAGCCATTTAAGATGGAGGGGATCATATTATCTACCTCATAGGGTTATAGAGAAAACAATGTGAAAGCAGATGTGAAATGCTTAAATTATGACCTGGTGCAACCATAATTTAAGCATTTCATATCTATTTTCACATTCTATTACCCAGTTTCTCTTTCTCTCTCTCGCCTTTATCTGTCATCTATTTATCATCTTATCATCTATCATTCTATCATCTATCTTCTGTCCATCTATTATCTATCATTTATCTATTTTTCTATCATTCATCTCCTATTGTCTATCACTTATCTATCTACTATATTTATTTATTTATTTCAAATTTAATCTGAAGAAAGTAGAAAAAAAATTTATTTTTTACAAGTTGTACAAGTACCTACATGTTGATTTTTTTAAAAATTTCCGTAGGTTATTCAGGAACAGGTGATATTTGGTCACATAAGTAAGTCCTTTAGTGGTGATTTGTGAGATTTTGGTGTACCCCATCATCCAAGCAGTGTACACTGCACTGTATTTGTAGTGTTTTATCCCTCACCCTCTTTCCCCTGAGTCCCCAAGTCCAATGTGTCATTCTTATGCCTTTGCATCCTCATAGCTTAGCTCCCACTTATGAGGGAGAACATATAGTGTTTGGTTTTTCATTACTGAGTTAACCCACTTAGAATAATAGTCTCCAATCTCAACCACGTCACTGCAAATGCCATTAATTCATTCCTTTTCATGTTGAGTAGTATTCCATTATATATATCTCACAGTTTATTTCTCCACTGATTGATTGATGGGCATTTGGGTTTGTTCCACATTTTTATGATTTTCAAATTATGCTTCTATAAACATGCATGTGCAAATATCTTTTTTGTATAACAACTAACATTCTCTTTTCTTCTAGGTAGATACCCAGTAGCGGGATTTCTAGATCAAATGGTACCTCTACCTTTCCTTCTTTAAGTAGTCTCCACACTATTTTCCATAGTGGTTGTACTAGTTTGCATTCCCACCAGCAGTGTGAAAGTGTTCCCTGTTCACTGTATCCATGCCAACATCTACTATTTTTTGACTTCTTTTTTGTTATGGCCATTCTTACAGGAGTAAGGTGGTATCACCTTGTGGTTTTGATTTGTATTTCCTTGATCATATGTTGATTTTTTAAACTTTATGTCTTAATTTAAATTTTTTGAAATACTTTATAATTTTAAGTTATTAAATAATGAGCATTGAAGTTGTTTGGGGTTTCTTGTTTGTTTGTTTTTTTTTTTTTTTTCTGACACAGAATCTCACTCTGTCACCCAGGCTGGTGTGCAGGAGAAGCATCGTAGTTCACTGCAGACTCAACCTCCTGGGCTCAAGCTGTCTTCTCGCCTCAGCCTTCCCAGGAGTTGAGACTACAGTCCCACCACCATGCAATGCTAATTTCTGTGTTTTTTGTAGAGATGAAGCCTTGCTATGCTGTCACGGCTGATCTGGAACTCCTGCACTCAAGTGATCCACCCTCCTTGGCTTCCCAAAGCACTGGGATCACAGGTATAACCCATCACGACCAAACTGAGGGTTTTATTCCTTGCTCAGCGTCCTCCTATCTCAGACCTCGGATGATCACAGACCCATTCTTGTGTCACAGTTTCCCAAGTTGCAAACTGAAGATACCAATATCTGGTTTTATATTTTAGTGTAGTTTGACAAGAACACATATAACTGCAGCCCCTTTCTTCTTCTCTTCTAAACTGTGCTTGTTTCAATCCTATGGCTCATGCATTATGCATGAAACAAATAAACTCAAAACCTGTGTTGAGAAAACAAAAGTGGGACCTGAGTCAATGGTAGAGTCTCAAGAAGTTCTACCTAAAGAAGGCTTCTGTGATATAAGAAAAATGAAACTCTATGCCAGAGGGTATAATTAGAAATAATTTGCTTCCCCATGAGAATCTGGCTAACCAACAGGAAAATAAATCAGAAAATAGTACTTGTGAATGTAATGCAGGTAAACTCAGGAAGCCTCAAATCTAAGGTTTTTTTACATTTGAAAATTTTGAAAGTTAGAAAATAAGGAAAAGAATAGGAGGTTTGCATTTCCTATATATACCGAATCTCATGCTGAAGGCACAAAGGAAAAATAACGAATGCTTAGATTAATTATATAACACAGTAGGCCACGTTGATCTGAAAGATTTCTATAGCAAGAATTTGTTGAAATAACTTTAATTCTACTTTCTATTTTGGAGACGAATGCTTCTGGACATGCACTAACAAGATAATAAAAGCGAACATATACTGAACTGTTCCTATACACCAGACACTACACTAAGTGTTTTGTACCACTTGGTGTTTTGCAGGTTATTATCTCAATTAATCCTCTCACATCACCCTTACGAGTCCAGGAAGTGAGAGACACTGGGATAGATTCCACAGGAAGGAAGCATAAGATGAGACCGCAAACCCAGACAGTCTTGCTCTTGAACGCCTCTCGCTAAGTTAGAATTTTCCCACCATATTCACGCAGCCCCGCCCAAGTCTCACCCTCAGCCCAGCACCCTGGGCAGACCTTGGCCTGAGGCTCTGGGTTCCTGCATGGTCACCTGGTGAGCCAGTTCCGCACCTGCTCCCATTCTCCTGATGAAGTGCTCCCTGTGACCATCTGCAAGGGCCCTGGGCCTCCATGCTTACCTTGGCTGATGTCATTGACTCTGCTCCCATGACCTTTGGCCTTGAGAGTCATCTTTTGTTCTACAGGCCTTTCCAGTCAGCCTGTTTCCACCTGGTGTACCAGCTTTTATTTCCAGACTGTCTTATCTCACAACAGAAAGCGCACCATGAAGGTCTTAGAATCTGTCTCTCAGATGGATTTTGAATACTGGTAAGCAGAAAGTCAAGGACTTGTATAACTTTCCAGAATTCATAGGAATCCATTATTCTTCTTTATAGCATTAAAAAAGATAGAAGAGTACTTGAGGGAAAGAAAATGTCATCCCAGAAAATGTCTTGAATTATTATGATTCTGAGATAGAGATTACCAAGACGATCTCACCCTGTATTGATAAGAACCTAGGTTTAAGGACTCACAGTTTTAGCATCTTCTTTAGAAACCAGAGTTGATACAAAGGGAGATAGCAAGGACCCCAGGGCTAGAAAAGCTCTTGAGCGTCAGCTTCTGAGCTTGAAAGGGCGCATTAGCTGGCGTCCCCTGAGTGCTCTGCCATTCCATGTCTGGCTTTTAGAGACACATCTGCATTGCATCGTTTGATTTTGTTAGCAACCCTGCAGGGCTAGGTACTATTAATAACCTTAATTTCTAGAATAGAAAGTGAAGTTTTAGAAAGGTGAGTTATCATGTCTAAAATTGTAGAAATTGTCTCTAAGATCTAAACTACAAAATCTGGTGAAAAAAAATTAAAGAACAACTAAATAGAGATACATTCCTTATTCACAATGAGGAAGCCTCATTATTGGCAGATGTCAGTAAATCTACAGTGATCTATATTAAATGCAAATTGATCTACATTTGCAAATCTTAATTGATGTATACTAAATATGATTTCAATCAGAATCCCCATAAGTTTTATGTGGATATCAACAAACTGATTCTAAAGTTTATACAGAGAGGAAAGGACTTGGAAGGGCCAATACAGTATTGAAGGAGAAGAACAAAGTCGGGCCGGGTGTGGTAGTTCACACCTGTAATCCCAGCACTTTGGGATGCTGACATGGATGGATCACAAGGTCAGGAGTTGGAGACCAGCCTGGCCAACATAGTGAAACTCCATCTCTACCGCAAATACAAAAAATTAGCTGGGTGTGGTGGCAGGCACCTGTAATCTCAGCTACTCGGGAGGTTGAGGCAGGAGAATCACTTGAACTAGGAGATGGAAGTTGCACTGAGCCGAGATTGCACACACTCCAGCCTGGGTGACAGAGTGAGACTCCGTCTCAAAACAAGCAAACAAAAAAAGAAAGTTGCAGAACTGTCACTGCCCAATTTTAAGGCTTCCTATAAAGCCTTTATGAAATTATGTTACAGAGAAATGAGCAAACATGGCTTCTTATGTTTGCTACTTTGTCTCACAGTGTGTATTTCTTGACTCTCTTCAGATGTTACTCTATGTCTGATACAACAGCAATGAAACCATTTCTAAGAGTTTAACTACAGCATAAAAGGTTATTCTTATTTCACAGTTGTGAATGATTCGTGATTGTTACAAATGGAACAAAATTTACAAGAAATACAAAAGAATTTTGAACCTATGTAAGCCTAATACACAAAGATAAAACTAACAAAGAAGAAAGAGAAACTAAAAGATCCAAAAATTCTGGGAGAGCTTTTAGGAAGAGTTTTCAGAACGGAGAGGTCAAGCAGACAGAAGAGGTTAAAGAACGTAATTATAATGCATCATTTCAAATTTCAAATAACTAGAAAAGAGGACTTTTAATGTACTCACAACAAAGGAATGATAAGTGTTTAAGGAGACGGATATGCTGATTATTATGATACGATCCTTACACAATGATACGTATCAAAATATCACATTGTACCCCATAAATGGGAACAATTACTATGTGTCAATTTAAAAAAAGGATTTTAAAGATAAAAAAGTAAAATAAAGACCCCAATTAACAAGTGTGACATGTCTGGTTACATACAAACCTGCATCCATCACACAGAAAAATCCACATTCTTGTGGGAGCCTCCCACATTTAGATTTTCTCATCAAAGGAAATGCCCTAATCCCTCTACTCTACTGATCTCTCAGTTCAAAGGACTTCCTATGAATTTGTGGTTCTCCCTTAGATATAAAGGCAGGCAATGGGGTCTGATACTCAAGGGAGCGATTTTCCTATCTCCTACTAAATTCTTGCAAAGGCGTTTCTAGGATGCAGGTTATTTATTACCCATTGTTATCTGCTTGGAAAATTTGAAGATAACATTAGATCAAAATCTAAGATGACAAAAAAAGTCACATTCTGTATCATGTTATGTTAAGTATCAGCAGTTATTGCCAAGTGGATAGATTTTAGGTGCTCCTATCACAATTAAAGGTAATTATATGATATGATAGATATGTTAATTTTCTTGACTATAGTAACCATTTCACGATGTATAAATATGTCAGGACATCATGTTGTACACCTTAACTATATGCAACATTAAAAACAGTCTTTTCCATGGTAGGTTGTAAACTCTGACATTTAGGAGAAAAGCAGCCCCTATTTTTTATTTTTATTTATTTATTTTTTTTTGAGACAGAGTCTTGCTCCATCACCCAGGCTGGAGAGCAGTGGTGCAATCTCGGCTCACTGCAACCTCCACCTCCCGGGTTCAAGCAATTCTTCTGCCCTCAGCCTTCTGAGTAGCTGGGATTACAGGCAAGTGCCACCATGCCTGGCTAATTTTTGTATTTTTAGTAGAGATGGGGTTTCATCATGTTGCTCAGGCTGGTCTCAAACTCCTGACCTCATGATCCACCCACCTTAGTCTCCCAAAGTGCTGGGATTACAGGTGTAAGCCACAATTCCCAGTCAATTACCCTGTCTAGTCCCTACTGGTGGCAATATTTAAGTCATATAAGTAAAAGCATGTTTGTTGATTATTCCTCACACTGGACACTTGCTCATGTGCGGTTCCTGGTTTTTTTTCCTCCCTTGGTCTAACAGCACCTCAATGTCTCAGGCTGGCCATCATTCGGGAAGTTCATGCATTTGAGGCTGTGGGCTGCATCCCAGGTCTAACATTGCCACCTCTCACTCAGGCCTGCATTCACATAAGGACCCTATCTTCTTGGCCACGGGCATTGTTTCAGGGATGAATTGGTGACCAAAATGAATACAGAGGGAATTCTAAACCTTTCTATAAAGTCTAACAACAAAATATTCTCTTTCCTCTCCATGGGCATCTGGAGGGGTATCTCTAGGAGATTCAACAGTCACCTGCTCACCACAGTGGGATGGAATCAGTGTAGGAATGATCAGCCCAGAGGAAGGGGAGCTGATGGTTCTGGATGGTTCTCGATTCTGGAGTTCTGAATCCAGGACCATTCCTGTCTGTAAGATGCTGCAGTGCCATGTCTTGCTAACTTACAGGGGGTGGTAATTTTCTATTACTTGAAATTAGAAGATTCCTAACTGATACACAGCAAATCATTTGAAATAGTTTTTCTTTTTCAATTATAATACAGAGCTTTATCATCATTATGTAAGTTATTACATTTAAAAAAACATGAAAATTTTCTGTGCAGGATATCAAGTGAAAAAGAATGGTTTGACAACAATTGGAATTAGTGTTAGGTCCTCAGAAAAGTCTCACCTTCTGTAAGATTTCTGTGGCCTGAGTCCACTGGCCTTGACACGAAATGATAAATGCTCCTCTTGGAAGTAGCACTAAAAGCTGTAGTGATGAGCTCTATCCATTTCTGTCTTAGAGAGAACATTCGAATGAATGTTCAACAGGCACTTAAATATCAACTTTGTTAAAAGTCATGTTTACAGCAAAGAATGATTCCTTGCCCATTTTATATAAAACAACCTAAATAGAAGGCTGTGCTGGAGAAGGCGGATTACTTAACCTCCACTGCCCAGATCATAAATCTCACTAAAGTCAAATGGTGGCCACAAAAAGGCCGGGGTAATAAGAAACAGGGGAATCCCTCCAGCGGCCTCATACCTCATCGTGAAAATAAAAAGCTCCCAGACATACATGAGGAGCAGCTCTAGCAAAACATGACAAAGTGATTTCATTATCTGGGTAGCTTAGCAAAAGGCCCATACCAAGAGGTACAATCTTTCTTTCACTTAAGAAAGAGTCCTTGTTAGAGCAAGGACAATAAAATGTCACTACACGTCATTGTCATTTTTTAAAACTGTCACTGTGGGTGGTGTTGCTTTCTCTGTGGTTAAATTTAGGCAAAATGACTAAGACATACAAGCAAATACTAATGCACAGGTGGATATTTCCTTGCTTGTTGGTCTATACATTGGAGGTCCCTGGTCATCTTAGTCCATTTGGGCTGCTATAACAACATGCCACAGACATGGCAATTTGCAAATAATAGACGTTTCTCTCTCATAGTCCTGGAGGCCACGAGTCCAAGATCAAGGCACTGGCAGGTTTGGTGTCTGGAGGGGGTTGCTCTCTGCTTTCACAATGGTGCCTGCAGCTGCATCCTCTGGAGGAAAGGAACGCAGTGTCCTCACATGGCAGAGAAGATGAAAATCAGAGGCAGCTCTCTGAAGCTTCTTTTAGAGGGGAGTTAATCCCATTCATGAGGGTGCAACCTTCACAACCTAATTGCCTCCCGGAGCCCCCACCTTTTACTTTCTAATGCCATCACCTTGGGGATAGGTTTCCACATGTGAATTTTGGAAGGACACACCAGTTAATACCACAGCACTGATGATGGACGAAGTCAGCCCACCCTTGAGCTGTGGTTACAAAGTGGTAATGAGCACCACTATGTCCAGCTAGGCTGAAGACCAGCAGAGCATCCAAGGCCCACTTGCAGGCATCTATGCTAGCTTCCTCAGGCCTCACATCACCTGCCCTAGGACATCCACCTTGTCAGCATCACTACCCCAATCCCCTCCTCATTTCCACAGCCTGTGTCCTTGTCCAGGACCTTCTGCTGCCCCCAGCTCCACCACTGTAAGTTTCCTCATTTGTCTCCTGAACTGATTTTCTTCCCTTCCATATCTCCCCACTCACAGAAGCTATCAAAGTTTTGTTATAATTCAGATCTGAGCTTGTCACCCACGAGTTCTAGATCCTTCAATGACTCTCCACTGCCTAGCCATCTGTATTTCCCCTTTGTAAGCACCAAAACACTAAGATTTTTATTTTATTTTATTTTTTTCTGGGACAGGATCTGGCTCTGTTGCTTAGGCTGGAGTGCAGTGGTGAGAACACAGCTAACTGCAGCCTCAACCTCCCGGGCTCAAGGAATCCTCCTACCTCAGCTTCCCATGTAGCTGAGACCACAGGTGCACACCACTGTGCCCAGTTATTATTATTATTATTATTGTTATTTGTAGAGACAACAGGGTCTCACTTTGTTACCCAGGCTGGTGTCAAACTCCTAGCTTCGCGGGATCCTCCCACTTCTGCCTCCCAAAATGCTGGGATTACAGGCATGAGCTACCACACTCAGCCAACATTAATATTTTTTGTTCCAATTTTGTCTTTTGAATTCTTGCTGGATTGGAAGCTCCATAATACAAAAGAAAAGTTCTTGAGTATCTTGTTCACTGTTTTAGCCCCAAACCTCGTGGAGTCCCTAACTGAGATTCGATGCTCACTAATCACTTGGAGGATAAACAAGGACGCTCCATGAGACACACCATAAAACAGCTCCAGACTGTTTCCATTTTCTTATTTAAAAAATGTTAATTCTTCCTATGTTCAAAGCCCTGTGCTGGGTTTTAAAGACACAGGTAGACGAGATGGACCAGTATCATGAAGTTTACACTGCACCTTGGAAAACCAGGGGGATACACATTCTGCCATGGTCGGCAATGAACTCACAAAAATTCAGGTGGGCAGGGAATGAAACAGCTAGGCAACTTCATCCTTGTAAAGTTCTGTTCTGCTGCAGAGCAAATGCTTCAGGAAGGTCACCAGTCCTCAAGGCTTTCTTTGAATTGTATCCACAGGTGCAGGTGTTAGTAAGGCATTAGAGGTGTCAGCAGACAACACTCTTCTAAAACACCTAGGGCTCCTCTAAAACATTCTGGGCAATCGGTTCTGTTTTGTTCTCCTTCTCTCTTTCAGGAAGTTTTCTTTCATATATGTAGTTGCCTGAGACATTGCGATGCCCTCAGATAAGAGGAACTCAAAAAGCCTTAGAGACTCGGATGAAATGTCTGGCTCTCTCAAGCTTGTTTGTGAAGGCACAGAAGCTCTTGTTGCTTCTTGAGCTCTCAGAGGATGGGGACCATGCTGCTCCAACAGACTTTCGCCTGGGGACCTACTTCAGTTTGTGTTCCTGCCGTCTAGGCTTTAGAGCTGAGAAGGGTTGGTGGGTGGATGCAGGGCAAGGATGTCTTAGGACTCTATCTGTTTCCCCTTTCCCCTTATACTAAACTTGCTCTTGCAGCTTCTATTTAAAGAGGAGAGTGCCTGGGCGTCAGTTGAGGGTGTTAGAGGAATGAAGCTTAGGTGTGAAGGTTCTGAGGTGGAAACATCCTGATACTTACAAAAAGAAAGAAAGAAAGAAAGAGAGAGAGAAAGAAGAAAGAAAGAAAAGAAAGAGAGAGAGAAAGAAGAAAGAAAGAAAGAAAGAAAGAAAGAAAGAAAGAAAGAAAGAAAGAAAGAAAGAAAGAAAGAAAGAAAGAAAAAGAGAAAGAGGGAGGGAGGAAGGAAAGGAAAGGAAAGGAAAGGAAAGGAAAGGAAAGGAAA
This sequence comes from Alouatta palliata, assembly GCA_004027835.1. Classification (NCBI taxonomy): domain Eukaryota; kingdom Metazoa; phylum Chordata; class Mammalia; order Primates; family Atelidae; genus Alouatta; species Alouatta palliata. Next base: position 14,282 of record PVKV010004000.1, on the reverse strand, counting down.
GGAAAGGAAAGGAAAGGAAAGGAAAGGAAAGGAAAGGAAAGGAAAGGAAAGGAAAGGAAAGGGAAAGGAAAGGAAAGGAAAGAAACCAAACAAAAGAAAAACCCAAAACTGAAATATGGAAGTGCTGAGGGAATTAGGAGCTAAAAGAGCTGGAGAGATGGGCAGGTCCAGATCATAGAGGCCTTGAGACACTTGTTAATGTTTAAAATGTAATTGTTCAATGGGATGCATTTAGTGAGGAGATGACAAAGTTAGTTACAAAATAATCATGAGTTTGTGGAGAATACTTCAGAAAACAATGTCAAGGTCAAGGAGCCCATATGACAGAAAAAAAGTGCAGAAGAAATGAGCACACACTAAACACATGTTGCCTTTGCCTGCCTGGAAGAGAGAAGGAAAGGCAGGAGGCAGCTGCACTTGCTGTAGCGGCCATGCTCACTGTTCATTTATCGTTCTCAGTCTCCATCCGCTTCCTATTGCCTGCTGTGGGGTTAGGGAGATGCACGCCCTGAGACTTCTTTGCCAGCCCAAACTCCGTTAGTGTTGTGAACCCAGGGCCCTGGGAGGGTGCTGCAGGAGAAGGAGAAAGGGGGTTTCTTCCTGAGCTCTTCTTAAAGGAGGTCTGCAGTGTGTACAGGGCGATCAGGAACCCGCGCCCCCCCCTGTGGGCACCTGAGCTCCACTTACATACCATTTGAGAGATGTCATCTAAAACATACCATTTTAGAAAACATTCCATGGTATGTAAAACATTTCTACATAGCAAAAGTTATAATGTTCCTTTTAAAAAATTATGTGTATGTATGTATGTATGCATGTATGTATGTGTCTATGTAATATATGTAATATATGCATGTGTACATATAAGACTATATGTTGTGTGCAGGTATATTTAAATATATTATGTAATGTACGTCAAAACATTCAACATGTTCCAAAAAAATTGAACATCCTATTTCTGTATGGTATGATCTATTTCTGTATAGAGTTAGAATAAAAGTTCACTGCAATAATTAGAGTACACTATTTATCTTCAAGTCAATGTTCTTATAAAAATAACTTCCAAAAAATAAATACAAAAAAGCTAAAAATTCTCAATAAAATGTTCTTAAAAAGTCAACCAATGCAAATGAATAGCTTAGGAAATGTCTAATTAGGCAAGCACCTAAAATATGAACCAGTTAATAGTCCAGGACATGCTTAATTTTCTATTTCAGTTTAAGATGAATTAGCTATGGATAATTTAACACTAGCTGTTACCATATGTAAAATTTTAAATTAGATGTAGAGATATACTACTACTTCATTTTGTCTGTGATTTTTCCTTGATTTCATACTGCTTTAAAAGAAATAACTCAATTTTCTAAATACAGCTTTGACATTTTCTGATTTCAATCAATTGTTTAAGTCTACTTGCCATGCATGCTTAATCCAGTGGAAATGGAAATCTTTTCTAGTAAATGCGTTGGCACCTGGCAGTCTATCAACTAGATATGTAGATATTTGTTATCTTCTCTATGAATCTTTAACATTTTTAACTCCATGTTATATAAATTTTCTGTACACAAAAGGCATTTATACATGCAAATCACTCGTCTTTCATTCTGCATTCACGAGGGAAGCAAGGAGATGAATTATTCTAAGTACATTTAAATGTAACTTAACTCATGTTGATTGGCATCTATGATCTTTTTTTTTTTTTTTTAAAGATGGGGTCTCACCATGTTGGTCAGGCTGGTCTTGAACTTCCAACCTCAGGTGAGCCACCCGCCTTGGCCTCCAAAGCGTTTGGATTACAGGCGTGAGCCACCACGCCCGGCCGGCATCTGTGATCTTTTTAATATGATGAATCCCAAAACATAATAATGAAATAAAATGTCATCAGTATTCGTGAGTATTGCTTTATTTTGAAGACTAATTATTGAACAAAAATTCATATCTAAAAGAAAAATGAGAGGCTATCTAATTCAATAACAATCAAACACTGGTAGTAGCAAAAACCTTTATAAAAAATTAAATCTTACAAACATAATGGGAGAAACTGGCTACTGCTTTACTTATGTGCCTACATGTACTGCACCCCAGCTTTTACCAGAAGATTTTCAGATCCTTTCTGTGTCTCCTGATTAATGAGAGTAGCCACTAAAAAACCAAGCTACATGTTTGTTGTGCTGTGTTGTGATGTGTGCATTTGTCTGTGTGTAGGAGTATGAGACATGAACTTTCTTCTGGCTGAGAGAGAATGAATACAATGGTTTTCAGCACAGTATGAGGCACCCATTGCATCTCGAAAGGCAATGTATTACATGCTGATGGGGATCTATTCTTCCATATGAGTTTCATTTGTATCTGTGACAAAACGAAGTATCTTGAGTTGTGTTGTTGCTTAACAGATGAGCAAGCCTAATGTGCGTCTGTTGTGTTAACTTTTCCAGCATACTTTGCACTTTCATTTCCCCCTTTCATTTCATTGTGAAAAAATACTCTCCCACAGCTGTATCTGGTTCTTGTGAGTTTACCAACCCCAGTATCAATCCCATTTCCTACCAAGTTGGAGCTGTCACCTAAACCAACCCCCCCCCCAAAAAAAAAAAAAGTAGCCTTTTCAACTTTCATAGTCAAATTTGGAGGAAGGATAAATCAGGGATGACAATCTCATTTGGACTGCAAGCTCCAAGGCTGTGAGCTCAGAACCTGGCAGCTGGAGAAGCTGGGGTGTTGTGAATTTATGTTTCAGGTAGCAGAAGATGACCTACAGGACCCAGTGGCAGAGAAAGCATACCATACCTGAGTGCTGAGATAACGGTTGCTACTGGTGACATTACACCGAACCCCTTACGAACACTGACCACATTGTAGGGAGGGTAAACAAGCCTTTTAAGCAGAGTGTGAATAGTTTAAGAAAGCATCCAGGTGGCCTAACATGCTGTTAGTGACTTCGTTTTTTAACTAAAAGTAACAGAGATCCACTTTGCCTTGATGACACCTAAGGCTACCTGATATGTAAGTTTCCCCAAGTAAACTTTTGACTCCCTACCAACCTAGAGTGGTCTGTCCTTTTCCTTTGATCTGAGCTTGCCTTTCATTTATGGAAAGAAATGCCTGGTTCTAACAAGGAGTTTTTCCAGCATGGGGAACATTAACTAAAAAACAGTGCTCTATGTGTTTTGTGATTTGTTGTGATATGTGTGTGTGTGTGTGTGTGTAGGAGTATAAGAAAGCAGAAGAAAAAAGAAATAAAGACATAAAGACAGAGTGTAGACATCCCTGAAACAAGCTAATTTTTAGGAATGATTTATCCTTTCCTATTTATGCTGGTACATTCCTATATTTTAGCTCAATCTTTTTAAAATCAGGCTTCTATCACTTGCATCTAAAAACACTGACTTACATACCCAGGATAGGAGGCAGGATTTCCACAGCTCCTGCAAGGGGAGGATAAAACAATTGTTAGATGCCCACTCCCCTCCTTACACATTCTCTACTTAAAGGGTATGAAATACGTGGATGAGGACAAAGATGCTTACATGCCTGAAGCCCGGAGCAGAATTCCCACTGGAACTTTATTGTGAAGAATTTCTTTCCACAGAAGTACTTCCGGCTCTTCCTCTCCTTACCACACCCTGGCATTGGGTAGGTTCTCTTTGTTTACAAAATGGTGAATTCATACTCGCAGATTTGCAGAGGATAGTTTCACACATTGAAGTAACTGCTTTTTCTCCACCCTGTGAGGCCTGATTGTTCCTTAAGGACCGAAAGGAGGTTCGCAGACAATCGCATGCCGGTTTATTCCTTGGAAGACCACTTAAGATGTCAGGATAGATTTTTCTAAAGTACAAATCTCAGCCTCTCCATTCCAGTTCCGTCTCCCTCAATTCTTGTCTCAGAAAAAATAAAAGAAAGAATAACAACAACAATAACAACAACAATTCAGGATCTAAAAATCCCAGTTATGTGAGTTTGTCCTTGGAGGTCCGAGGTGTTTACTACCTCATCCCGTAGGGACCATAGTGACTGTGCCCGTCACAGCCACAGCTTTCCAGTGTCCTCCAAAGTTCGCATTAGCTTGGTAATCACTGTGGGTGTAATCCCCATTAGTTTCCTTAGCCAGGTTCACTACTTTATTTGGAAAAGTAAAACCCAGTTCTTATTTCAGTTTCTAGTTGATCACAACTAAGAAAAATATTTCAAAAGAATATCACATGGCCGATGTGTGCAGAGGGCGGTTGTACATGATGAGTGTATTTAACACCCAGCAAACTGTATTTAATACTGTATTTAATGAATTTAATACAAAGCACTTAAAATGGTTATGATGGAAAATTTTATGTTAGTGTATTTTGACACACGATGAACAATTGGAAAAAAGAAAAAAAGACTGACAGATGAAAGAATATCTTCACAAATATCCATGGATAAGCATCATTTATAATTTGCTCACTTTTCTTAGAGGTTTAAAATTCTCCGAGATGAGCTGCTGGTCCTAATGATTTTCACAGAGCACAATGTGGGAGAAAAGACTCCCCCATCAGCAGTCTATTCCCAGGCTCTTTCCTTTGCCATTTCTACTCCAAGCTCACCTAAAAAATCACTGAAAAATGTAGTACATATTTTCCATTGATGGAGAGTTAATTTTGAGTACACAGAGAATAAAACGCAGATGTTTCCCTCAGCAAATAATGCAAAGGAACTGACTCGTGTTTTCTGAATCAGAGCGTGTAGCATGCTAACCATTTAGCCCCCACGATCTGAAAATAAATGGGTAAATTTGGGAGACTGAGGCGGCTGGATCATTTGAGGTCAGGAGTTCGAGACCAGCTTGGCCAACATGGCGAAACCCCATTTCTACTAAAAATAAAAAAATTAGCTGGGTGTGGTGGTACATGCCTGAAATCCTAGCTACTCGGGAGGCTGTGGTGGTAGACTTGCTTGAACCCAGAATGCAGAGGATGTAGTGAGCCAAGATTGCACAACTGCACTCCAGTCTGGGTGACAGGGCAACAGAGCCAGACTCTGTCTCAATAAAAAAAAGAAAGAAAGAAAGAAAGAAAGAAAGAAAGAGAAAGAAAATTGATAAATTGAATGCAAAACAAACTGAGGTCCAGAAAGTTTAAAGGCCAACCCCTGGGTTAACCCAATAGGTAGAGCTCTCCTTAATGTCCACATGCATTCTCAGTGTTTTACATATACAATCCATTATCATCAAATTAAGAAAATTGACTGATTTCTATTTACCAAATATATTCTATGTAAGTTACCTAGGCAGGAAGAAAAAAAGTATATAAACAAAAACAAACAAACAAAAACCTCTGATGATGTTTCTTCTTTTCCCTGTCAGAAATCTGGTTTTCTTTTCCTTTAATATTATAGAACCATTCTCTTTTCACAGCAAAACCCTTAAGAAAATAAAGAAAAAGACACTGGGAAGAAACAAGCTTCTGCAGTCTGCAGTCTGTAATTTATTCCCTACCCCTGGTGATTCAGTTAGGACTTTCTAATGGCACAGTGTGTGGAGGATTTGTAGCTCACAAGGTAAGGTCATTTTTAAAGCTGAAATACAATGTATGTGTGCATACTGACAGGGTTCCATGGTGGGATTGATGTTTCGGGTGCTGTGGACATGACGTGTGAGCACCGTGTCATTTATCATTTCAAAAAATGCAGCTCAAGAAAGACTTTATCATATCCTGACCATGTGTGGTTCTGAATAGAATCCTGTTCTGCCGAGAAACACCAACTGTGATATCTGCAGTCTTTACTGCAAGTGTTTTGCATATCTTGATTCTTTTAAACAATATTACATAGATGATATCATCAATGAAACATCATAGAAACATATCAGATTATTTTATACTATCATACTTGTATCCCAAATTATAAAAGTTCATTTTGTTTGTTTGTGGAACCCTTTATGAAATGCTTCCCAAATTTATCTAGTAGAATACACATATAAGACCAGCAGATAAATGACAATAATTCTGAAAGAAGGGATGTAAAAGTAAATTGATTAATTTGTTTTAGAGGTTAATAATTTATGTAAATATGAATACTAACTGCAGTCTATCCCTGCAGTGAATAAAAAAAGTAGCAAGGATTGGGCTTAGACAAATTAGTAGGACATATTTTGAAGTTCTGAAACAAACCCTAGCGAAAGTAAAAGTCTAGCAGATGATGAAGGTAACAATAAAGAATCCATAATCTGGAATATTAAGTAAATAATGAAGAGCTGTTGACTAGCCATGTGGAAAAATGAAACTGGAGGAACCTATTCCAGTAGCATTAAATATTTAGGTATTAAAACAAAAGCAAGCGTAAAAATCTATAAAAATAACAGAAAGACAGACAGAAAATGTGTTTTTTAACAATTCTAAATTATGATATCCCCAAAAGCTAGGTTCTCATACATTTTTCTTCCTTTTTTTTTTTTTTTTTTAATCTATTCTCATTCCGTGAGTGTTTCCATCCAGTCCTATGGCTTAAAAAAAGCCCTTGGCTGGGCATGGTGTCTCACACCTGTAATCCCAGCACTTTGGGAGGCCAAGGTGTGCTGATTACCTCAGGTCAGGAGTTGGAGACAAGCCTGGCCAACACGGTGAAACCCCATCTCTACTAAAAGTACAAAAATCATCTGGACATGGTGGTGAGTGCCTGTAATCTCAACTACTCAGGAGGCTGAGGCAGGAGAATTGCTTGAACCCGGAAGGCAGAGGTTGCAAAGAGCTGAGATCATACCATTGTACTCTAGCCTGGGCAACAAGAGTAAAACTCCATGTCAAAAACAAACAAACAAACAAAAAACCATACCTAGTTAGATGACTTCTGAATTTCCGTATCTAGTTCTTATCACCCCTTGGAACCACAGAACCCCCAGCACATGGTCACTGTCACTAGATATGTGACAGACCCGTCATCCTAGGCCCTTCCTGGCACTGGTTCTCCAGGCTATGGCTCCCTGCTTTTCTCTGGATTTCTTTATCTTCTCTAGACAAAGTTCACAAAGAGATACAAGCACCTGTTTGCACAGAGAGGCAGCCTTCATGCATGCTTCACACCCCTTCCCTTTCTCTGACTTGTATGTGGTCATGATGCCAGAACTTCTCAGTGGGAATAGCCTATTTGCACAAGTCATAATCTTCTTTCCTTTTCAGCAAAACACATTCTAATTAATATTTCTCCCAAACCAGTACCACTTCCAGTCTATTAAAACTTCATAAATGGCAGCTTCATTCTCCAAGCTGCTCAGGCAACAACCTACTTCCTGCTCTTGTTCTCCTCATCAGCCCCAGTCTGAGATTGGGGCATCACCTCCCATCTGAGAAATGCAGTTGCCTCCACGAGTCTTTCTGCCATTACCCTACCCTTTATGGGGGCCTTTTCTTTCTATAGCAGCCAAATCCATATATTAAAAATGTAAATCTGATTCCATCACTGCTCTGTTCAAAACTCTCGAATGACTTTCCATCACATTTGAAGTAACACCCAAGACGATCTCCACGGCTTATGACACTTCACATCATCTGCCCCTGACTCTCTCTCCAAACCCAACTTTTCCTGGCAACCTAGTCATCCTTCACTCTGCTTTTCCGCTCCTGCTTCCTTGCTATTACTCAGAAACCAAAAATACAATCAGACCTCAGCTTTATTTTGCTGTTCCATCCACCCAGAAAAATCTGCCCCTGCATAGCCACACGGCTGGCTCACCTCATTCAAGCCTTTGCTCAAATGTCATGTCATCAAAGAGGCCTTTCATGGTGGCTATGGTCCTGGACTATCTCCTTTCAACTTCATATAATAAACTGAAATAATAAACCATTATTTTGTTTAAACCACTCAGCAGGGGTTTCCATTATGGTTTGCCAGATACAATTCTTAATTAGTAGTGTAGATTTATCGTAATTAAAAACGTGTTTTGGATTTCTTTTCCTGATTTCACAATTTTAAATGCAATTTCAAATGTGAGCAAAATTGATATGTGTACCTGGATTTGAGAAAGCACCTATGCCATTGGGAAAAAAGAAATTATTTAATCATCACATTCTGGAAATAATCAGAATAAGCAGCTACACTGAAGTGAAAACAGGAGAAAATAATTCTTCCATTTGTTCCAAAGTGGCTTTTCTTCCTATTGGATGTAGGTATGAACATGTGCAATGTGTTCATTCTTCATTCTGGTCTTTTCCCCTTTAAATGCTAAACTTAGAACAAAAATAACATGAATCTGGTACTTTTGGCAAGAAGTAACAGCACAGAACTGTGTGAGGATGCGTGGTGAGTGGTGTGCACGCTCCCGCTGCCGCAACTGGCGCCTGCCACTGGGGTCTCGTGTGTTCACCATCAGCTGTTGTGACTGGCCCAGCAGCTACCTAGTATCTGGAAAAATGAATCTCACCCTTTCCTGTAAGGACTTT
>PVKV010003999.1:116517-135029 GCA_004027835.1 Alouatta palliata | reverse complement strand
CAAGCAATTCTCCTGCCTCAGCCTCCCGAGTAGCTGGGACTACAGGCACGTGCCACCATGCCCAGCTAATTTTTGTATTTTTAGTAGAGACGGGGTTTCACCGTGTTGACCAGGATGGTCTCGATCTCTTGACCTTGTGATCCACCCGCCTCGGCCTCCCAAAGTGCTGGGATTACAGGCGTGAGCCACCGCGCCCGGCGTAAGTTTGTATTTTCTTATCTGTATTTTAAATTGAATTATAACTTCTAGGTAAAGTTCTGTAATTATTTTAAATATATATTTGCAATGTTTTTTCAGATAATTAAAAACTAACAGTTTGTGTCTCAAATTTCCTTGCTACTGTTTAAGTGATGTAAAGAGCCTCTTTGTAAAAAATACAATTTGCTGACTTTTACATATGAATACAGCAGTTAAAGCATCACCACATTCCAGATTCAAGATACTAAACACATTCCTCCCCTTCAAAGTTTCCTCCTCCTCCTTTGGAATCCATCTGTCCTTCTCCCTCCATCCTGCTGTCCTCCTACTGCACTGCCATTTCCTGTCATGGTGTCATACAGGAGAGGTATTCCTGCCGTTCTGAATTCTGTAAAGTCAACAGAATCATGTTCACATGGATTCATATTGTTTTAAATGTTAAAAGTTTGCTCTTTGTTTTATTGCTGAGCAATATTCCTTTGTATGGACATACATATGGCAGTGTGTCTATCCTCTGCCTTGGAAAGAGCTAGAAGGCTTGTTTTTCCCATTTGGTCTTTGTCCTGAGAATGAAAACCCAGAAAGCAGCACCTCTACAAGCCTTCCCTGTGTGTACTTGCATTTTGCAATACCGAGACCAACTGACAGAAAAAACATCCGATTGATATTGTGTTGAAATTGTTCAAACATTTAGAACATAAATAATAATTGTTTTGTAGCTCTTTTTTAAAGGGAGAAAATTACTGACATGACACAAGTGATTTTGACAATGACCATCAACTTTAATTGTAAAAATGTTTATAAATACAGCACTGATTTGTTAACATTTTCATGAACATGGCAACACATATCTACCCATCTTTCCATCCCTCTGTCCATTCATCAGCCCATATTATTTCAGATGTATTACCAACTGAACTGGAAACATCAGCATACTTCCTGCTGAATAGTTTAGCAAAGCTAACATTAACTAGAATTCAATATTTCTTTATAAAAATTTCTTCTCAAGAAGAATCACATAGAACAGACGATACAAATCTTAAATGTAACATTGCTAACTTGGAGAAGTACGCGCACCGGCATATCCCAACCCCCTTTCAAAATCTACAATATTGTGTCACGCCAGAAAGTGAACTCTCCCTCTTCCCAGTCAATCCCTTTCTCATCAGAGGTTGATTTTGCTTCTTCTGGAATTTCACATCTATAGATGCATGCCATGCCCCAGGTACTCCTTGGTGTCTTTCTGATTCTGCTCAACACAACGTTTCTGAAATCATTACCATTGTTGCACGGATCTCTAACTCAGTCCTTTCCATTTCGGACTCTGCATATGCTCAGTCCATTGAATACCTATGTCATTGAATACCTATCTCTGTTTAATTCACCATCTTGAAAGAAACACTTAAAATTAAGATATTCTAAAGAACGTACAGTTCAATCCTGAGGAATCTATGTAGCAATGTTCTCAGAAGCCATCTGAACTTACTCAGGGGAAGTCTTTGTCTTCATTCACATAAGAGTCTAATGGAATTAATATCAAGAATCTTAGCTATTCATTCCAGGTTCCTGACCCCACTTGGGTATTTTTATACTTATTTCTGAATGAAGTCATCTCTTTATTATAGTTTTTTGACTAACGCTGTTTTTTTTTGTTTCATTGGTTTTTTTTGAGATGGTGTCTTGCTCTGTCACCAGGCTGGAGTGCAGTGGCACCATCTCAGCTCACTGCAACCTCCAATTCTTTGGTTCAAGTGATTCTCCTGCCTCAGCCTCCTGAGTAGCTGAGACTACAGGCACGCGCCACCACACCCAGCTAATTTGTGTATTTTTAGTAGAGACCAGGTTTCATCTGTTGGCCAGGATGGTCTTGATCTCCTGACCTTGTGATTCACCTACCTTGGCCTCCCAAAGTGCCGGGATTACAGGCATGAGCTACCACACCTGGTGACTTATGCTGATCTTTAAATGGCAGAGATTCCTGTAATCTAAGAAAGAAGTGTGATTCACAAGGATTCTTTTATCATGGGTCACCTAATAAATATTTCTAATGTTATATGTCAATTTAAAAAGTAAGTAACCTTAAAAAAACAATAATTAGTTATACCTAGCTTGTCCAACCCACAGGTGACAGGCCGCATGCAGCCCAGGACAGCTTAGAATGTGGTCCAACATAAATTTGTAAACTTTCCAATCATAAAAAAACATTATGATTTTTTTTTACAATTTTTTTTAGCTCATCAGCTATTTTTAGTGTTAATGTATTTTATGTGTGGCTCAAGATAATTCTCCTTCTTTTAAGATAGCCCAGGGAAGCCAAAAGATTGGACATCCCTGCATTAGAGAAAAGACACCCCACATTCACAATGCTTAAAAACACTACCAGCCATGCAAGAACCATGAGACTGTTAACTTCCAGTCCTTCTTGAAGCAGTGGGATCCCTTGGTGATAGCTGAGGGGTGTGGTTACCTCTTGGAGGAGGTTGAGGGTTTCTAAGGATGATTCCTTGTGACTGAAATATGGTAAATGTCATTGAGCCTCTCATTATTCCATCTATTATTACTCCAGGTCATCGATGTCCTGCTTGAAAGTTTGCATCCTGGGCCTGGCTTTTCTGAAATTCCCTGGATGCTAATTATAACTGCTGTTTCCCTGGGAATTTGTTCCCTCGCCATTTTGTTGTGGATAGCTAGCCTTGGTGTGAGAATATAACTTCCTGCAGAGGTACACTTGTGACCATAAATACGAAGAAAATATTTAGAACAATTCATGGTTCTGAACTTTATTATGAATGTTTACAAAAAAACAAATCAGGGAACTGATTTATTACCCTAAGAATAATGAAAATATCTACCATTTACAGAATGAAAATTAAGTAGGTTCATGTTTGTTTAATAGGATGTCAACAGCGCTTTTGGTCAAAAATACGTTTTTTACCTTTGTGCTGTTTTATCAGAAATGAAGAAAACGTAAATGCTGGAGTCCTTTTCACTCTGCCTATTACAGGACACTTTTATCTTTTCCCACAGCACCCTCTCCTGGCTTGGCCTCTGCTCTGCGGGTTCTGGGTGCCCTTCTGTCTGGACTTTTTCAAAGCAAACTCTTCCCCATGAGCTTCCAGGCTTCTCCATTCCCAGCTGGTCATCTTTGCTGGCACCGCCAGAAGCCGTGAATGCTTAGGGGCCGAGGACTGAAGGGCTTCCACTGTTCTGTTTGCAGAAATAACACGAGACGATGCCACTGAGCTCCACTGCTGGAGGTCTCATGGCCCAGGGAATCCTGACTGATCCATTTGACTCCTAATATTGTGGGGTCCTGTTTCCAAAATGTGTAGGGTTTTGTTTTGAGCTGTGATTTTATTTCTCTTCTTTTTTTATTTATTTATTTTTATTTCTCTTCTATAAGGTAGGTGATTAGCATTCAGAATATCTGCTGTAATCCCAGAAGTGAAAAAAAGTCAAAACTCATTAATCCAACATTAATTAGTATGTGCTGTGTGCCATTTTGAATACTCCCGGACAAAGTCAGTGCCATAATTCATCATAGTCCCATCTGTGTTGTGCAAAGTTGCTCCCACTCCCACCCAGTGGCACCCTAGATCTCACATTCTAGGTATCAGAGGTTCCGCATTTGTAATAGAGAATGTGCCCTGGCTGTGAGGTAGTGAAGAGTGAACGTCACTCATTACCTACAAGGACAATTCCCAATGATGACTTTCAACAATGCTCAGTGAAGCTGGTTCACGTTGGCCTCTATAGTTTTGAAAGCTGCTGAGTCCTCTGATTGCACATGATGGGACTTGTACACCTACAATCAAACACATTTCTAAAACGTCTGTTGTTTAGAATTCCCACCTCATTTTTTCCGTGGCAAAAAATATTATTTTTTATGTCATAGTGTGCTTAAAAGTTGGTATGACCTGGAAGTTAAAAGAAATATGATAGCTGTGCCAAACTAACATCTGTACATAGGATTGTTCTGTCAGAAAACCCTCTCCCAGTTCCCCTGCAGGTCTTCAGGAATCCAGATCTCCCCAGAGATCTTTGCGCCCACAGGTGGCACCTCCAGAGTGGAGAAGAGCCTTTGTCAAGAAGTGAAGCAGAGGGGGGATGAGAGGGTCCTGCAGGCAGAGCTGGACTCGACTTCCACTCTGCCTCTTGCAAGCTGTGCGACCCTGGGTGAATGTTCTCCTTCCTTTGGGAGCCTCCATTTTCTTAGATTTGGAGCAGGGTGGTCACATTGACCTTGCAGAGTTCTGAGAATCAGAGACAGAACATGAAAAGCCTGGAGAACATTCTCTTAAGAATAGCTGTGACTTAGCTTTGCATAGCGACAGTATTGTAGCCAGTGAGGTTTATCCGAGGTGCGATTATGGCTAATTTAAAACTTTTCCAATACCCCGTCATGACGACTTGCAATATAATCGGCATTGGCAATTTTTGACAGTCTCTACGGAGACTGAGTATATATTTAGAACTCAGTCTCCGTAGAGACTGTCAAAAATTGCCAATGCCGGTTACATAAGAACGTGGATCGACATAGACAGCCCCGTGTCAGAAACATGCTTCTTTATTACTGTGTAGTGACTCTGTCTTCCTTGGGACGGGCCCCCAGCCTGCCTACATTTGCAGACAGACACAGTGGCAGGGGCCAACAGTTTGTCCCCATGGCTTGTTTTCACTCCCCTGCTGTCAGCAGCACTCGGTGGAATGGTTGCTTTATGGCACTGATGCTGCCATTTAGAAACCTGAAGAAGGGGAAGGGGCGAGGGACCACCACCTGCAGCATCAGGTGCAGCTTGTGTGAGTGTTGGTGTTTTTTCTTCCGTGTTAAAAGATTTCAAAACATGTCCTCCTCTGCCTTGCGGGTCAACATGGCTGAACAGGAGCCTCGTCCTCTGTCAGAAGGGCCTAACCTACCCTACCTCATGGCTGGCCCTTCCAGACCACTGATGGGCTGCCAGGCACCTTCTCCACCTCCCGGTCCTCTGGGACCTCAATCACTCTCTGCAACTGAACCTTCTCTAGAACCTCTAATACCGCCTCCACTGGAACAACCTCTGGAGTCTGAAACACCTTCTCCAGCTGAAGGTTTCCTGAGACCTCAGACACCTCAGCCATGTGAGTTTCCTAAGGGACCTCAGCAGCATACTCCAGTCGAGTGTCCCCTGGAACTGCAATCACCTCCTGACTTTGAGTGTCCTCTGGAACTTCAACAACCTCCGATACTACAGTGTCCACTGGGACCTCAACCACCTCCTGAATGTGAGTGTCTTCTGGAACTTTATCAACCTCCTGTAGAGGGGTGCTCACTGGGACTTCAACTACCTCTTGAATGTGAGTGTCCTCTGGAATTTCAACAACCTCCTGAAGCTCTTTTCTGGGACCTCATCCTCCTCCTGCAGGTGTCTCTCCTGCAACACTTCAGCAGCCTACTGCAGCTGTTTGTCCCCCGGGACCTCATCTTCCACCTGCAGGCATCTGTCCCTCAGGACTTCATCTACCTCCTGCAGGCATCTGTGTTCCGGGACCTCATGCACCTCCTGCAGGCTTCCGTCCTCTGAGACCTCATTTTCCTCCTGCAGGTGTCTGTCCTGCAACACCTCATCAACCTACTGCAGCTTCTTGTCCCCTAGGACCTCATCAACCTACTGCAGCTTCTTGTCCCCTGGGACCTCATCAACCTACTGCAGCTTCTTGTCCCCTGGGACCTCATCAACCTACTGCAGCTTCTTGTCCCCTGGGACCTCATCTACCTGCTGCAGGTGTCTCTCCTCTGGGACCTCAACAATTTTCTCCTGCTCTGTGGCCTGTGGGACAGAGTTACTCCTCCACTTAGCAGCCTGTTCGGCCTCAGCCACCTCCTCTACCCAGGTGGCCTGTGGCCCTTCAACTACCACCTCTACATGCATCACCTCGGGTACTTCAATAGTCTCCACTCGTGGCCTCTGGGACTTCAGCCATCTTCTCCCGGGGCTCCTCTAGTATATCAGCCACCTCCTCTACTTGGCTGGCCTCTGCCATCTCAACTGAGTCCTCTGGGACCTCAGCCACCTCCTATACCCATGTGTCCTCTGGGACCTCGACCACCACCTCCACATGTACCACTTGGTATGTTTTTCTGAACAATATAAATTGACTTGTGAAATGAATTTACCTTTCCTTTTATTTTTGTGAGTTAGCTGAAATATCACAGCTGTTACTGCAGGCTTTGCAGTACAATGGTAACACTGGCTGAGGACATGGTCACATTTGTCAAGTTTCTGAGGGGGCACAGTCGGTTGCATTATTTCCTCATCATGACCTTGGCAGGAGGTATCTCCTGTAGATGAGGAAATAGTATTTTTTATTTTTGGGGAGGATGGAGTCTCGCTCTGTCACCTAGGCTGGAGTGCAGTGGCGCAATGCTGACTCACTGCAACCCCCGCCACCAGTGCTCAGCTGATCCTTCCATCTAAGCCTCTGGAGTAGCTGGGACTACAGGCATGCGCCACCATGCTTGCCTATTTTCTTAAAATTTTTTTAAAGGCCATATTTCATTATGTTGCTCAGGCTGGTCTCAAACTCCTGGACTCATGGCATCTGCCTACTTTGCCCCCAGCTTAAAGTGCTGAGACAGGCATGAGCCACTGTGCCCAGCCAGAATTTGTTTATAGAAGCCAGAAACAGCATTTTGCAGGCGTGTACGGCACCTGGGCCATATGGCCTGCTCTGTGAGGGATGAGCCCCGTCCCTGACTTGCAGGGTGTCCCGGGTCCTGCAGCAGAGAGATCCCCACTGAGAGGCACTGAGCTTCTGACCAACCCTAATGGAAGCACAGGAGGAGGGACCCCGAATGCTGACAGAGGAGACGGCATCTCCAGGGAATAAACAGGAGGCTGTGGAAGAGAAGGATGAGGCAGGGAGGTGTCACATGGGGGTTTGTTGAACTCAGGTGGAGCTGGAAGACTGCTCTTGGCCAGGCAAGCAGCGTGGGGAGGAGCGTGGGGTCTGCGTGAGTGCCACACAGAGCCGCCGTGGGAGAGCTCACACGGTACAGTGTGCACAGGGAATTATGCCCCCAGCACTTCCTTGTTTCCCTACAGCCTTTAGTCCATTATCTGTAGGAAAGATGAATCTTTCCCCGGATGTGTGAAGGCTCTGGATCAGGGTGAATGAATGCTTAGAGGTCTGGGAAATTGAACTTTGTTCTGTCAGGGGACCCTGTCTCCCCGAGTTTTTAGGGGCCAAGGAAACTAACAGTGAGAATGGGTCGGGTTCAGTGGAGCTGTGGCCTTGGCCTTCAGAATGAGGCCACCTCTGGAGGGGGAAATCAAGGCCCATCCTGAGCTACTCTGGCATCATCTCATCCCCAGCACCCTCTCCTTCCCACCCGTGACTCCCAGCTTTGCATCTCCCAAGCTTGGCATGCAAACTTCTCCCCCTTCCCTGTGTCCCTGCTGCCTGAGCCCAGACACCACCTCTCAGTAGGACCCAGAGCCCTAGCTTCCTAATAAATGAGCCGAGAATGATGTACTTATGAGGTCATTTTGAGGACTAAGAGACAAAGCCTATAAAGAAAGCATCTTGCAAAATAGCTGGCAGGTGTTCGACCCTCACTCTTCTGGCTGGTTAAATGAAAATATTCCCGCTCAGAAGATCAGCAGAAGATATTCCCTGAAGTTCATTAAATAAACATTAGGGTGTAACAGCTCAGGCCTGGGATTTCCAATCTCTGTTACAAAAGATAAGGGAAAGCACGCGTCTCCAAGATTAAAATTCAGGTCCTTATGAGATGAAGAAATTAGAGGAATGCATACACGGTTAACCTCTGAGATCTGTATCTGCGATCTGTAGGTAATTATTCTCCACCACATGCAGACACAGATGCAGCCACTCACAGAAGTATTCAGCAGGGACAGTTATTTCATAGCTGACAAAATGTATACTGGGGGGAAAAAAAGGGTCACATGGAAGTAAACCAAAATCTTTTTACTTTACAGGACAATTTTGAAATTAGAAAACTCTCCTGAGCCATGATATCTTGCAAAAGTTTCCAACATGTTTTACGCTCCATGCCTGGTGTCGCCTCCTCTCCCTGTCATTTCCATAATGTCTTCCTTAATAAACATTCGCAGTCCTATCTGCCTGGGCGTCTGCTTCCTGGAGGACCGGCTCACACCGCAGGGCGCACCAGGTGTGACTCCTCGTACACTGTTCAAACCCAGGCAGATACTGCCTTGCTGGCCACAGAAGCATGGTTATAGCCTTTGGGTGGTGTTGACTGGGAGGGGTTGAGGGGGCCTTCTGGGGTGGGGGAACATCCTGTATGAAGCCGTGGGTAGAGGTTGTGCTCATTGATTTTAAAAATAGTCACTGTGAGCCTAGTGGCTGCCCGTGGTGCCTTGTGAGCAGAGAGACAGGAGGAGGTTCCCATGAGGTCTCCAACTTCTCATCACAGGGAGTAGAAGGGGGCCCGGCGGCAGCTATGGAGCCAGCGAGGAGCCCCCCAGAGGCTCGGGGTTTGTCACAGCCCTTTCCCCACTGAGCCGGCTGCTCCCAGGAGCACCAACTCCAGGCGGCTCTGAGAGAAGCTGAACTGGGAGCAGACATTTCTCAATCAGTCCTCTGCCCCCCACCATCTTTCTGTAGTTTTCTAATTCCAGCACCTGCACACTTGTGGCCCACATCTGTGCTGCCCCCAAGGTAGAGTGCACCAGCTGATGCCAAAAGCCACCTGCCATGACTCCATGCTTCCATGCCACCAATGGCTGTGAGCATAGCCACCAATTTCCACCCCTTCTGGTACCATGAAGATGAATCTTGACAGTGTCAGCTTTTCTTTGGAATGGGAATCGGCAGAATGGCTACAGATACCTTTTTCTGTGCATCAGGAGATCCACACAGAGGCCTCTCTGGAAGCTGCCATCTCTTCTGAAGGATCCTGCCTTCCTAGCCTGACCAGCCTCCTGAGGCAGATGCATTCTCTCCACACAAAGTGTCTGCCAGCCTCCAGCCTCCACTTGAATGGAGGCAGTTACCCCAGTGAGTTATTTCTTCTGAGCTGAAATAACTGAAGGAAGAGGTCCTTGGCAAAATGTGGTTTTTTGTGCCTGCATGATTACTTGGGCTGGAGGCTCCAGTCTCAGGCGCTTCATCCTCATTATACACCTGTAGCTTCTTATTGGTTATGAACAATTTTTCTTTGTTGGATGCATTTTGAAATTTTTCATCTAAGGGGTGACTGAAAATGTTTAGTCCCATGAATATCAGCAATATGGTAAACATATGGGAGAGTGCACCCACATGTCAATTCTGAAATAATTACAGGATTTACCTATCTGAGGAAAATCTCATAGCTCTAATTACATAGAATTCACATGGAGGCAGGTATCTTCATGCAGACACATATGAAGAACAAACAAGCAGAGCACAGTTGGGGTGGAGATGAAAGGGCGAGGGGGACTGTGGTTGCGGACTGTGATTTAGGTGTTCAAGGAAGGACTCACTAAGAATTAGAAGGTTTTAGTAATTGAAAGGCTGTATTTTGTGTGAGGCTGTAAAGAAACATAATTCCTAGGTTGCAGGGAAGAGCTGAAGCTACTGAGGAGGGAAATCTTGGACATGTGGGTGGAATGACATGAACAGTGATGGTGAAACCACAAGAAGGAAAGAGGCTCAGGACAGAGAGCGGTGGGGAGGGTGGGAGGTGTCTCGGAAGAGGAGAGGTGCATGGCCCAGGCCCAGGGGAAGACCCAGTGCAGCCAGAGGGACAAGCAGAGGTGGAGAAATGTCCAGACTGGAGTAGCAACTACAGCCGACATCTGGGAACCTGCTTAGCATTCGATGAAGGAAGTTTTAGTAATTAAATGGTTTGTGTGCGGCGTGGTACCTATCCTGTAGGTCACAGCCACCATCTGGATAATGGAAATTATTTAAATAAGATGAAATGATTCAGGCACCAAGAAAGGTGAGAGACAGCAGCACACCTGCTCCCAAGATATGCCAGGTTTCTCTTCAAACTTCTCACATATTCATTCTTTAATAAAATGCTATCCTTGGTGAGAGTTAAAGAAAAGTAGTTGACTACGGTCAATCATTCTAAGTACCATTTTATAATAAAATCAGTAGTTCTAAACTTTGTCTCTGCTTGTGCTTAGTCATGATGTTTTTAGCTATTTCCTACTCCATTCATATATATATATATATATATATATATATATATTTTTTTTTTTTTTTTTTTTTTTTTTTTTTTTTTTTTTTTTTTTTTGAGATGGAGTTTCACTCTTGTTGCCCAGGCTGGAGTGCAATGGCATGATCTCGGCTCATTGCAACCTCTGCCCCCCAGGTTCAAGCAATTCTCCTCCCTCAGCTTCCTGAATAATTGGGATTACAGGCACCCACCACTATGCTCAGCTAATTTTTGTATTTTTAGTAGAGATGAGGTTTCACTATGTTCGCCAGGCTGGTCTTGAACTCAAGTCATCTGCCCGCCTCAGCCTCCCAAAGTGCTGGGATTATATGCGTGAGCCACTGCGCCCAGCCATCCATCTACTTCTAAGATTACTCATTTTTTCCGCCTGCTGTCTACTGCTACTGGGCACTGGCAGTGGCTTTCTCAGCTACACTCAATGAAGCCTCTTTCCGGGTTCACCAAGAAGGAGAAGGTGGATGCTCCCCGCCGCCAGTCCCCATACCCAGGCAGGAGCCAGACCTATGACTGCGTTCTGCTGATCTCGAGAATGTGGTGTCAGCTTTTCTTTAGACCCCAGTGCCAATTTTTTGTTCCTGGAACTCTTGGTTTTAAAAACAACATAGTTTTTGTTTGATGGCCCTTTTAAATGAAACAGAGAAAAGACAGACAAATAAGTTACAGCCTGTTTCCTGAGAGATTTTATCAACCCTATGGTTATTCTTCCTCTTCTACCCCATGGTCTACGAGGGCACACACAAACACAGGCTTCTACATTACACACTCACACAAGCATCTGCTTTAAACACAAGCACGCACTGCCTTACTCAAATGCACCTGCCTCTCACACACACACCTACCTTACACACACACACCTGCCTTGCACACTCACACACACACAAGCACCTACCTCTCACACACACATGCACCTGTCCTTATGCACATTCACATCCACTCCCTTACGTACACACACAACACCCTAATACACACACCTGTACACACACAGTTCCTCTCTTGTAATTCAGAGGAAGATGTCTTTACAACTAAGCTCCCATATTCAAATAAGATTCATCATCTTGCCCCTTAATTCTTTGTGGAGCTTAAATATGTCATGAGAGGGAGAGTCTTTATTAATATAAGCATACAACACTACAAATGAAAATAAGGAATGAGCATTTATTTTTGCTTAGAATGAACATAAACACATTGCAGGGTTCTCCTCAGAACCTTAGGACGGGCCTGGAATTAGGATCCCCGAAGCTCAAGCCTCAGTAACTTTGTGGTACATCTGTCCTTGATAGAAATGTTTTTAACTAAACTACAGCAAACACTCCAGTTGATTTGATTATTTGTGTTCCCAACCTCGGTGAAATGTGACCATCCAAATGATTTGAAATGGGATCTCAGGTAGTTAGGCCTTTCTTTGATATCCCTGAATCTGAGTGAACCACTTTGATTATCATTGTCAAATCCATGTAGTGACCCCTCGCACCCCCTTCCTGCTTGGTGAATGCAAGCTCTCTGCGTGAAACTCCCACAAGGAGGCTGAGGTGGGGTTGGTGGGGGCCAGGACAGCTGGCAGAGAGAGCTGGGTGTGTGGTATGGCATTTTGGAAGCAGAGCATGCTCAGTGTCACTTTCTGGATAATTTCTGCAACAAAGGAGGAAACTTCTGCTGTTCCCACTGCATTGGAGTCTCCATGGAGCCTGCAGCAGCCAGGGCTCCAGCAGGAAAAGTGAACCCACAATAGCACACCCCAGGAAAGGCTGGCGAAAAGCTTCTGCCTTTTGAAAAATATAAATAAGGAAATTGCAAGGCAGTTCACACACTGGAAGAAAATTTTGCAGAACATATATTCAGCAAAGGGTTTGTATTCATAATATAAAAGGAAGTGTGTAAACACACACAGACATCTTAGTAATAAGGATAAAAAGAACCCAATGCTCAAAAGTGTTCAAAGATTTGTACACATTTTACCAAAAAAGATATATGAATGGCAAACAAATAGATGAAAAATGCTCTACATCAGGTGTCCCCAGCCCTGTTAGGAACTGGGCAGCACAAAAGGAGGTGAGCAGGTGACAAGCAAGCCTCACACCTGACCCCCGCCTCCTGTGAGATAAGCAGCGGCATTAGATTCTCAGAGGAGCTCAAACCCTATTGTAAACTGCACATTTGAGGGATTTAGGTTGTGAGCTCCTTATGAAAATCTAATCCCTGATCCTGAAAGCATCCCTCAGCCTTCATCACCAATTCTCTGTGGGAAAATTGTCTTCCAGGAAGCCAGTCTCTGGTGTCAAAAAAGGTTGGGGCCTGCTGCTCTAAATCACTAGCCATCAGACAATGCAAATGAAAACCACAATGAGATATCACTGTGCCCACTAACATGGCTAAATGTAAAAAGACTGGCAATACTAAGTGTTGGTGAAGATGTGAGGGTCACTTTCATTCATTGCTGGTGGAAATGAAAAATGGTACAGCTGCTCTGGAACCTAGAAAGCCAGAATGTTATAAGATTTAACATACACTTACTGTTTGACCCAACAAATTCACTCCTAAGTATTTCTCCAGGAGAAATAAAAACACATGTCTGTACAAATATGTACAAAAAATTTTTATAGCAGTATTATTTGTTATTTTATTTTATTTTATTTTTAGGGACAAGATCTTGCTATGTAGCCCAGGCTGGTCTCAAACTCCTGGCCTCAAATGATCATCCCATCTCAGCCTCCCAAAGTTCTGGGATTACAGGCATGAGCCACCACACCAAGCAGCAGCATGATTCTCAAAAGCCAAATACTGGAAGAAACCCAAATGCGTATTAGCTTTGATGAGTGGATAAACACCCACAGAATATAGAAGACTACTCGGCAATAGAAAGGCATTCAATTGTAACACGTGCCGCAACAGGATTCCTGGAGGCAGCCCTGCGTGAGTGCTGGCCCGGCTGCAGCTCTGTGGCTTGCCCTGCCTCCCCAGCCCGCCTGGGCTCTTGCATGCTCTTCCCCTAGTCAGGGAAAATCCTTGAACCACCCGCTTCTGAGAAACGGTGAAAGAGAGAAGGAAGGAGTAAGAAATGAAAGACAGAAAGGGGCCAGGCACAGTGGCTCGACCCCATAATCTCAGCACTTTGGGAGGCCAATGTGGGAGGATTGCTTGAGTTTAGGACTTCGAGATCAGCAAGTGGGGGATCCCCACCAACATTAGGGCCTGCCTATCTGGATGAAGAGCCACAATTCTGCCCTTTCCCCTGGCTGATGGCGAGGAGGCTGCACGATGCCTGGAGTTACTGTAACAGACATGAATCAGCAGGAGTTCTGCCCTTTCCCCTGGCTGGTGGCGAGGAGGCTGCACGATGCCTGGAGTTACTGTAACAGACATGAATCAGCAGGAGTTCGTCAGAACTCTGGCAGCCTTTCTTGAAAAGTCCGGGAAGTTGAAAGTCCCTTAATGGGTCGACACTGTCAAGCTGGCCAAGCACAAAGAGTTTGCTCCGTATGATGAAAACCGGTTGTACACACGAGCTGCTTCCACGGCACGGCACCTGTACCTCCAGGGTGGCACTGGGGTTGGCTCCATGACCAAGATCTACGGGGGACGTCAGAGAAATGGCGTCATGCCCAGCCCCTTCAGCCAAGGCTCCAAGAGTGTGGCCCACCGGGTCCTCCAGGCCCTGGAGGGGCTGAAAATGGTGAAAAAGGACCAAGATGGGGGCCGCAAACTGACACCTCAGGGACAGAGCGATCTGGACAGAATCGCTGGACAGGTGGCAGCTGCCAACAAGAAGCATTTAGAACAAACCATGCTGGGTTAATAAATTGCATCATTCAGGAAAAAAAAAAAAAGCCACAATTCTGGCCGGGCACAGTGGCTCACACCTGTAATCCTAGCACTTTGAGAGGCCAAGGCAGGCAGATCACAAGGTCAGGAGTTCGAGACCGGCCTGACCAACATAGTGAAACCCTGTCTCTACTAAAAATAGAAAAATTAGCTGGGTGTGGTGGTACGCCTGTAATCCCAGCTACTGGGAAGGCTGAGGCAGGAGAATCACTTGAACCTAGGAGGTGGAAGTTGTGGTGAATGGAGATCACACCACCGCGCTGCAACCTGGGAGAGAGAGAGACTCCATCTCAAAAAAAAAAGCCCCTCTTCCAAAATGCCTTGCCACTCCTTATGTGATAGATAATAATGTTTTGTGATTCTAAACATGTCAAAATAGAGTCACTTTTGACAACTGACTCAGCCTACAGTGAAGCTGCTGACCCCTCAAAGTGTACAGTGGCCAGAGGTGATGGGATAACACCTGCTGTGGTCAGGCACCCCCAAGACCTATCAAGAAAGAGAAGCCAAAAGGCAGCTGAGATGATGGTCATGGAGACGCTTGCAGAGGGCTGTGAACACCGTGATAAACTGACCATCATGGGGCGCCATGGCTCATGTCTATAACCCCAACATCTTGGAAGGATGGAGTAAGGGAATTGCTTGAACCCAGCAGTTCAAGATCAGCCTGGTAACATAGGGAGATCTCATCTCTACTAAAAATTTAAAAAGTTGGCTGGGTGCAGTGGGGCACGCCTGTAATCCCAACCCTTTGGGAGGCCGAGGTGGGCGGCTCACAAGGTCAGGAGATCGAGACCATCCTGGCCAACATGGTGAAACCCTGTCTGTACTAAAAAAAAAAAAGTTAGCCAGGCATGGTGGCACGCACCTGTAGTCCCAGCTACTCTGGAGACTCAGGCAGGGAATCGCTTGAACCTGGGAGGCGGAGGTTGCAGTGAGCCAATATTGTGCTATTGCACTCCAGCCTGGGCGACAGAGCAAGACTCCATCTCAAAATTAAAAAAAAAATGTTAGCTGGGCATAGTGGTATATGCCTGCATTCCCAGCTACTCCTAAGGCTGAGGTGGGAGGGTCACATGAGCCAGGGAGGTTGAGGCTGCAGTGAGCTATGATGGCAGCTCGGCACTCCAGCCTGGGTGACAGCAACACCCTGTCTCAAAAAAAAAAAAAAAAAAAAAGAAAGAAAGAAAAAAAGAAAAAGAAACTGGCCATGGCAGAGATGCCTGTAGGAGCTTTACTGGTGAGAACTCTGAGGACTCTTTTTCATCAGGCAACCACCAGAAGCTGTGCTGGGAGAAGAGCTCGGCCCCCACCCCTTCCATCCCCAACTCTTCTTGGCATTCCGAGGGAAAACAGCATGGTCATCCAGGAGGTACTGGAGCTACTCCCTGTGGTTTGTTCCTCCTCTCTCACTACTGCTTACCTGTTGGTGTGAAAGCCTCTCAATAAACCATGAATTTGTAAACATTTAATTGGCCATGGAGTCATCCCTCCCACCCCCACCTCCCAATCAGAGTTAGCACAACTAGGCTGATTTGCACCTGACACAAGAAACACTATGCGATCGCTGGGCGTGGTGGCCCAGGTTTATGAGTGAGATCCTGCTGCTACAAAAAATCAAAACTTAGCCAGGCATGTGGCACGCACCTGTAGTCCCAGCTACCCAGGAGGCCAAGGTGAGAGGATCACTTGAGCCCAGGAGATCTAGGGTGCAGTGAGCTGTGATGGTGCCACTGTACTCCAGCCTAGATAACAGAGTGTGACCCTGTGTCCAGATAAATAAATAAATAAATAAATAAATACTATGCGATCCTGGGCAAGCAATTCTCTCTCTCTCTAATTCTCAATTAGATCATTTGTAAGATGGAATCACTGCAGTACCTGCAGGATCAGTGTGACATTTAAATGTGACAGTAGGCCAGGCCCCGTGGCTCACCTTGCATGGTGGCTCATGCCTGTAATCCCAGCTACTCAGGAGGCTGAGGCAGGAAAATCACTTGAACCCAGGAGGCAGAGGTTGCAGTGAGCAGAGATCATGCCACCGTATTCCAGCCTGGGTGACAGAGCGAGATTCCATCTCAAAAAATAATAATAATAAAATAAATAAATGTGACACTGCATGCCCCAGCAAATGCTTTGCATTATGCCTAGCACATAGTAAGTGCTCAGTAAATTAAAAAATAAAATGGTGTTAGCCTCCCTGGAAGTTACTTCTCCCCTGGCAGCCCTTACTGCTCACTCAGGTCACCAACCACCCTCTTCAGATTACCAAAGCAGCCTGACGTCAGAGAAGAGGCGAAAACCCAGCATCTGAAGACTGAAACTGCATCCCAGCTCCACCAGCTACCAGCTGTATGTCCTTGGCCATTCAGCCTCTCTGTTCTTCAGTTTCCTACGTGAAGAACATGGATCAGAATAGTAGCTGCCTCTCAGGCTCGTTGTGAGGATTAAACAAGAGCACAGAAGGTGCACAATACATTGGAAGTTATTATTACTGTTACATTATTACTACAACTGCTATGGCCATCCTTTCTTCCACACGCACCCTGGTTCCAATTCCTACAGATTCAACCTCCTAAAAGCCTCC
This sequence comes from Alouatta palliata, assembly GCA_004027835.1. Taxonomy (NCBI): domain Eukaryota; kingdom Metazoa; phylum Chordata; class Mammalia; order Primates; family Atelidae; genus Alouatta; species Alouatta palliata. The sequence continues at coordinate 118,236 of PVKV010003999.1, read as the reverse complement.
ATTTCCCAGGCCTGGACTTTCCTATCATTTCATGGCTCTATTAGGGGCTCCTTAAAACAGATTGTCAGGTTGGATGTGGTGGCCTGAGCCTGTCATCCCAGCTACTCGGGAGGCTGAGACAGGAGAGGCTTGAACCTGGCAGGCAGAGGTTGCAGTGAGCAGAGATCACGCCATTGCACTCCAGCCTGGGCAATGGTGTGAGACCGTCTCAAAAATAATAATGATGACGGCAGATCGCCAGTCCCCGCCCCAGAGTTACTGACTCAGTGGCCCTGCAGCAGCCTGAGAATGTGCACTGTTAGCAAGTTCCCAGGTGATGACTGTTACGTGTAAATTTTCAGAGCTGCAAAAGAAGTAGCACTCGAATATAAATTTCCTCAGCAAGGCCATTTACTTCTATAGAAGGATGCAGCTCACAGATGGAACGGCAAGCACACACCTTGACAAGGAAGGGGGGAAGAGTTCTTATTCCTGATGGAGGTCGCCTCTACTGCTGTGTGGTTCCCCTATCGGCTAGGCTTAGACTGCACAGTCTAGGCTAATTCTGACTGGCTATTTTAAACATAGCAGCGGTACAAGCCTGAGTGGCGGGGTGGGTAGTTGGGCAGGAAGGATGGTTACAGGACAGGTCAGAGAAGGTAAGCAGGGGTGACTCAGGTCAAAGCAGGTGACCGGGATGAGTTAGGATGGAGCAGGGGGCCAGGGGAACAGATGTGATTAGAACTGGTGGAAATGGTTGTTTACTGAAACTACAAGGAAGTCAAACTTTAAAATGGAGGACAAAGAACCGAACATACTGACATCCTGATTCCTTGAAGAGAAATTTAGAGCTCATTGTATCCAACATGACCACGCTGCCAGTCCAAGAGTCACAGCTTGACAACCTCTGCTTCTGAGCTCTTCCCGGTTTCTCTCACGCAGAGAGGTCTTTTCTCCTCTAACCCTTCTCCAGGCTGGTGGCCTCAGGGCTGGGGGGATCCTATGGGTGGAGATCAGTCAAGGACAGTCAGAGGCTGGGACTGTGAAAAGGGGCTGGCCTCTGGCTCCAGGGTTTGTTCTTCAGCCTGGATCTGCTGTTTTGCCCCAGCCAAAGTCAAGGTGCTCCTAGGTCCTGAAAATCCTGCCCTCTGGTTACACACACACACACACACACACACACACACACACTCCCCACACATGCTCCCCCAATGATTCGCTCCAAAAGTCCCGTGCACACGCATGGCACTGTCACGGTCCCCTCCAAGCACCTGCACCCTGCCCCACGCAGGCCAGAGCTCACCCACGCTCAGGATCCGCCCCTGACAGCCCTGCATCCCTTTCCTCACAGATGCTGCACTCACCCTCTTCCCTGCTCTGAAATTCCCTCAAAAGCCTTCACTAGTAATTTTTCTAATCACAGTAATTACCTCATTACTTTGATATTAATAGACTTCACTCTGCAGCAAGGAGCCAGTTGAAAGGTGCCCAGGCCCTGTGTGTGGGGAGGGTTCCTGGAGGCAGCCCTGTGTGAGTGCTGGCCCGGCTGCAGCCCTGCGGCTGTTCCTGGTCTGCCTGCCTCCCCAGCCAGCCTGGGCTCTCACGCGTTCTTCCCAAGTCAGGGAAAATCCTCTAACCACCCACTTCTGAGAAATGGTGAAAGAGAGAAGGAAGGAAGGAAGGAAGGAAGGAAGGAAGGAAGGAAGGAAGGAAGGAAGGAAGGAAGGAGGGAAGGAAGGAAGG